>VZUI01049756.1:0-27437 GCA_013401135.1 Cettia cetti
CCCCCCCCCCCCCCCCCCCCCCCCCCCCCAAAACACAGTCATGGGACTTCCAAAATAAAAAACAAACCAAAAAGACCACCATGCAAACCAAGCCGTGCTGCACTTCAGAAGGTGTAGTTTCAATGGCTAATGCAAAAGCTATAAACTCTTTTAAAGTCCCTAAACCTAATCCTTCCCAGTAAAAATCATAATCAGCTCTTCTAACTTACAGTCTCTTCATTTGTTATTAAATAGACCAGGGTGGTAGATCTTAAGACTTTGGAAGAAAAGTCCTCTGAATTAAATGAGAATGGAGTGTAAGTGATGAATACATAAAAATTTTGACTGGTTCTTCATATTTGCCATAGCCACCTCTGATTCCCTGAACAGCCACACTCAACATTTTTTTCTCAAGTTTCCACAAAAAAAACCCAGGTCAAATACTAAACAAGGAAACTAACTGCTAGAGAAGCTGATCAGAGCCAAGAATTCTGCTGTCCAGAGAGTCAGTGAGATGAGATCACTTTCAACTTGCTAATGGAGCCTGACCAGCTGACACCAAGAAGGTGTGACATGGGCTTGCTAGAAAACCAGAAGAGATCTAAGCAGAAGATAAAGTCCCAGAGAAGCAGAATCCTGAGTGAGATGGATTTTGACACGAGTCAATTTGCTGTTCAATATTCCAATGATACAAGGGACAGAAAGAATTATACAGAGCCTTTGCCAAAGCACGGGAGCTGGTCAGCTGAGCAAAGCTCACCATAATGGTCCATTATAAGTCCAGTAAAATTATTTATTACTAGGACCTATGAACTCAAAGGCTTTTTATAGGAGTGTTCTTTTGCCCTCCACAGACACTGACGAAACTGAAGTCAAATATGCCACGCATATAAATTAATAACAGACAAACTGATTTTCAGGTAAAGAAATTTCTAGCTTTTTACTTTGCCCATGTCACTGGCATTTTAAATGGCCTTTTTCTGTAGGAATGCTGGAAAGTTAAAGCCAAGGCATCACTGCTTCCTTAGGCAATGCTGCTAAGGAGCACACACCAGGGAAACTCCCTGGTCCTGCATGCCTCTCCTCAAAACCCTCGATAAGGGTTTTCTACCTTGTCCCTCCATTCCAGCCTAAACAAAAAATATCATTAACTTGGGTATTGAGAGCATCTCAGCAGCCTCTGAGCTCAGAAAAGCTTTCAGAACACAGTGCTGCCTGTGGGACACAAAGCTCCTTTCAAATTGTCAAAGTAAAAGGTTATCTGCAACGAGCCAGAGATAACTCCTTGGAAAATAATGTTTTCCTTCCAATAACCCCTCCCCATGAGAGCTATTTCTCTTCATTTCCTTTAACACTTTGCACAGTTTGATTTTTGTTTTCCCTTATTACAATATTACAGTCATTGCTGAAACTCTGCTGGCCCCATATTGCAGCACTGATGCAAAAGAGAATTTATAGAGCTTTTGAAAATTAAAAAAACAAAATTACATTTGAATCTGGAACAAAAATTATATTATAAATAAAGAAAAGAATAATCCATGGTAAAGGTCTCAGCTCAAATAAAACTTTACTGAGGCTGTATATCATGGAAGCTTGGACTTCACCACTATAGGACTTCCAGGAATCCTGACAGAATTTTATCATTTCCATCCCATTCCACATACTAACTGCCAAGCTTTTGCAATAAATATGCGACCCTAGAGAAACGTCACTTTTCTCTCTGCCATTTCTTATCAGGTGTAGGTCATAACCAATGCACTTGATGCTTTGAAAAAAATTAAACAAGACTCACATTTAGTAGACTTCAGTCTTGGACAACTCTAGGAGGCTCCTGTTCTGCTCTTTGTGTCCAGTTCCTTCACAAAATCCTCACTGCTGAAATCTGTGCCCAGCACACACCTCAAGTGAGTTGCTGTTTCCTGGAGAGAGCATCCACCCGAGCTGTACTTCTCCATACCTGTTAAAGGAAGTACACTCTTATAAAAAGGGAAACCAAGCTAACAAACACCACAAAATCCACACACAGTAAAACAGCTGTTAATTTCATTCCCAAAAAACCCCAAACCAATAAAAGTGTTTTGGGGTTTTTTTGTTAATCAAGGTGAAATCTGCATGTACACATTTTAAGCTGGTAAAATGGATATTGCCCAAATGGGTGGCTTGATTGGATAAAAATTTGATCTTTAACTGATGCACATTGTAGTTTTTCCCAGGTTATTGTTAAATTGTATAAGCAACATGAAAAAATACAAGAAAAGAGCATTACATTTTAGTCCCCCAGTTCTCAAAATACTTTGGTCTTTCAATGTTCTCAATCTCCTTTTGTTTTGCTTCAGTTTCTTATTACAAGAAGCAAGACCAGTATTAAATAATAAATTGGTATATTTTAAAACTGGGTTCAAGTATTTCTATAGCCAGAATGCAGATTTGCAATCAGATATTTGAGGAAGATTTTTCAGCAAGTGGCACATTAAAATTATTAAGAGTATTCCCAGTATAACTAGACTAGAAATCTAGCCTCTGTGTAGGACTGCTAAAATAACATCTCTCAATGTCCTGATTTTTATGATAAAAAGTCACAAGTATCTACACACTCACTTTTTATCCCCAAGAAAGTAGAACCATCACCTAAGCAGTCAAACAGAAAAACCTTTGCAGAGTTTCTGCTACAAGTGTAATTATTTTGTGTACAACACTTAACACACAGATGTGGCAGCAAAATGAAATTTGAATTCTGCCTGGAAGTGAGTGTTCATTACTCAGAACTTATTGCCTGCTAACAAAGATGTCTTTATATCAGATCATAAATTACAGAGATTTTAAAGTCTCTAAGTACCTTGAACTGGACATTTTTGAAAATGCTGAGGTTAGAGAGACCAAAAATGTATCTGGAAATTTTTCTTTTTTATTATAGAAATGAGGTTTTTCAAAATCAACTATTCCACAATATTGATAATTAATTAATATTAAGGATTAAAGACATTTATTGCTTTGCATTCTTATAAAAAAGGAAGAACTTTGAATTCCAAATTCTAATGGTTTTGGAGAACAGAGGTGTTTGTTTTAGGTGAGAGTGGTACCACTATAAATGAATGAATTTTCTCCCAAGTAATTTAATTTTCCTCTGGAGAACTCCTCCCTCCCTGCAACTGCTGAGATTTCCATTTACTTAATGTTTACTCTACGTTCCAGAAAATTGCCAACCCACCTCTGAGCCATCCCATTACAACCTTGGGCTTTTCACCTCTTGCCCTTACCTTTTCCTTCAGTAATTCTGGCTTGAAAATAAATGCAGAGCACAGAAGAGAAATAAAAGCTGCTTTTACCACTTTATATTATTAGCTAGATATAGAAAAGCATGCAAGACTCTAAACATAAGATTTTAGTAGAAGGACAGAGCCCTCAAAATAGGCCTGCTCTTCCACCCCTTTTTTAAAATTAATTCACCAATAACATAAATCCCTACATATAGTAAAGAAAAAAACCCTTAGAATATCCCCTGCATTCACATTAAAACCATTGTGTTGAAATTCACAGTACTTTGTGAACACAGTACAAACATAAATAATCATTTCAAAATATCCTGTATTAAAAATCTACTAAAATGTCAAATCTATACCTTGGACTTTAAGCTTTCCTAAAAGGCTTGAATCTCCCTTTGAAAGTGCTCTCTATTTCAAATGTAAAAGTGGGCATTTAGAGACACATGTAAGAAAATTGCACTGTACTAAAAACACACAAATACACTTGTCTGGTCAGCCAGAAATCACACAGAGCACAGCAAGGACTAAGATATTATATGAATATACCAATAACTGGAAAAAAAAAAAAAAAAGCAATGGGCAGAACTGTTTAGTGAGTGGATAAAACCACCAATACTTAAAAATAAAGCAGTGGAGCTGTTTTCTTTCAAACCAGAGATGCATGTGAATATTACATCCAGAAGATTAAACTGTCAGTTACTGAGAAATATTCTCTGTTGTTAACAACTGAAATTGCTCAAGTTTCTCTGAATTGTTGGAAAAAAAAAAAAGTTTGCAAGTTATTTTCCAGTCAGATATGTGCATAGTTCCTCATTACATATTTTATTTTGCAATTAGTGGATTTCAATTCTGATTTAGTATAACTTGTGTAAAATCCACCCACCATTTAAGGCTTATTTTAATTTATTGGGTTTTTTAATTGCCAAGCCTCAAAACTTGTTAAAAAGCCAGCACATCTAAATGCAGGAAAGCTGAGTGTATTCCCTCTCCCTTTTTCAGCAGTTTCTCCCTGGATATTTACAAATGTGTATTAAAACACACTGCGCTCATATCACAAAAAATATCAAATTCAAGCAGTTGTGGATTTTGTGGGTGACAAAAAAATCTGCTTAGCTCAAGAAGGCATTTATGTTGCTCAGCTCTTTTCTCAGCTGGTGGAAAAGAGGCATGAGAGGAAATAGGAGATGGAAAGATGGATAAAGCAGAGATAAGGCTTGTGGCTGCTGAGCTGCAATTGCAGAGTTTGGGAAGTTTTCCACATTAGCTACACTATAGCAATAGGTAGTTTCAGTGCATCCAGCTTCATTAGAAAGTCAAATAAGAAAGGATGAATGCCAGGAGATGAAAGACCAAGTTTAATTCGGAACACTTCTTCCCTCATTCTGAAGTATTTGTATAAAGTTTAATACATGGGGTTAGAGAATCCAACAAATACTGACAATCAGCATAAGAAGTAGATGATTAACAGCTTAAATGCAGGAAAATGTAGTTTTCAAAGGCACAAACATGCACACCACCCAGTGAATAGCTACGATGACTCCCAGGCCACTGTTAACTACCTCTGTAGCAGACACCCACCCCATGCTTCCCCAGCAATTCATGCATTTTGAAAGGTTTACAAATTCCTTGGAGCTACAAGGGTAGCTTTCACAACAAAAAGCTACACCTAAATAGGATAGAGGATTATGTTCACATCAGACCAAGAAAATTATTTTATTTTTCCTGTATCTTAGCTGGGGAAGCTCCAGCTAGTTTGAAGTTCTCAAGCCTTTCCTTCCTGGAAGAAATCGGCCAGCACTGGGGACAAGCAAGTCCAGCCTTCCACAGGCTCTTCCTGCAAACACTGCTTCTGATAATGAGGCTGTTCCATGTGCCAACATCTGGAATGACAACACCATAGGTTGGGTGTACACTGGCAACAGATATTTTCTTAGGTGTATAGTAACTCAAGCACAGAAGTACTTAATTTTCTTTTGGATCTGGTTATAGTGAAAGGCTTTATGAGCTTCTGGACATCTGCTGAGCAGTTTTTTCCTAATGCTTATTTTTCTGATTCATATACAAACTAGGCAACATTTGTTGATCACCATCCTGCAGCAAACAGGCACCTTGGATCTATTCTAAATGAGGTGATTTGTTTCACAATCACTGGGTAAATTTCCTTCTTTCATATGCTTCAAATAAGAACAAAATAAATATTGGCTTTCATTGGTTGCATTTGCTCCTCCTGTCTAAAAGGTATGCAGATGAGTGATGGGCTGCTGAGAATGGTATTAACCAAATGACTCCTTATTTTGACAAATCACGTTCATTCTCTCCATTTTAAAACCATGTTCCCCCACAAATAAATGCACCAAAGAAGCAGGCTGAGCAAAGCCCAAGCATAAGTCAAAGTAATTACTAGAAATCTAACATAACACACAAACATTTCTTGGAGTTTTCTGGCACAGGAACAAATGTCTGTTCTGCTGTTAACTCCCATGAACAACACTAGATCATAACCTGTCACTGACACACCTGTGCATGTCTGCATCTGGAACAGGGATCTTGAACAGTAACTTCACTTCAGAGCACTGAGACTTTACACAACCTTCAAAATACAATATTGATTGCTTAGAAATTACAATTTATGTACATTGACCCTGGCTTACAGAGCAAAGTTGTTTTCTTGCTTAGTTCCATAAGAATATTCACAACATAATTTGATAATACTCTGTACCGAAAAGGGGATCTAAAAACTAAATTACCTCAAAGATGTGCATCTGTTGGTTTTAAACCAAATGTGCTACAACACTTTATTTCTCATGTGGCACAACTCTGAAGAGACTGAGCTGACAGCACTGACCAGAGCACCACACAGAATCCTAGGATCAGCCTGTAAAATTTTGCTGAATTTTTAGCTAGTAATCCCTCAATACCCAAACAAGAGGCGAACCTATTCCTCTAAAGCACAGAGCAATATGTTCACTTCTGGCTTCTCTTGCTCTCCAGCTCCTACTTTGCTTGGAACTTTCTTTTAGTACCATGGGTGCAGAGAAATTGCAACTTTCATAGTAACTACTTTTCCACAGAATTAATTCTGTTGCACTTTTCCTTTTGCACAGAGGAGAATACACATGCCAAGTCTGACACTCACTGTTAGGTTAATTTGGAAGAATTCATGTAGTGAATTCCCTTGATCCAGTGTGCAGCTGAGAGCCCAAGCCTGTCTGATTGCTGTCAAAGCACGGAGGTTCCTGAGTTCATTTACTTTAGATGTGTCGAGAAGATGCCCTAAACAGCTCCCTGTTTGGAAAGCTGAGACCAGTATCTTTCATACAAATCAACTTTTCCTGTATGTACCAACTCCTCCACTTGAGTTTGGTGTCAGCTTGACAGGGAAGCAGGGTGGAGCAGCCAGGGCAGTGCTGGTAAGAGATGCCTGCGCTGGCACAGTCTGGTGCCTCAGTGCCCAGCTGCTTCCATTGGCAGGAAACCTCTGCTGCTCTCAGAAAGGGAAAAGGTGCTGAAACTCATGGATTCTTTCCTTGCCTTTAGCAAAACTGTCACAGATGTGCTGTAATTCTGCAACTCTCTTTACATGCAGCTGAAAATCTGCCCTGCTGCACTTAGGGTGCTTATTATGCTGTCTCATAAAGTATAAAGGGATCCACTGTGGATTTTCATTCCATGAAGATAAGGAGGAAGCTGCCCCAGCCTTTTTGTTAAGTATATAGAAGCAGGTTATTTCATACCCCTGTAAGTATCTTCTGATGGGCAGATGTTGAATTATGATGGTTTTACATAAAATAACAGCTAGTGCAGCACAGGCCTCAACATGTTAGATCAGCCTAACACGTTCTCTGAAAAAAAGCCACTGCCATATTTCATTGTCAGGAAACAGCACAGATTTTAAGAAGAAATAAACTTAGCAAAATGCTCTTAACAAAACTGATCTGGACTGCAGTTACAGTCACACTACCACAAGAGTTTTAGCTCTTTCCTCTGTCAACCAGATAAATAATTTGCAGGTATAATTACAGTTAAAATTCACGGAATTTAGAATGTTTTTCCCTCTTTTATCAAAAACTCCCATCTTCTTTGGAACTCTTTGCTAGCAAGCCCATGAAGAGACTGTGGTCAGCTGAAAACAAATTTAAATTTATTTAGTGGGGGAAAATCTCCATTAAATTAATAATCCTTAAAATAATTCAAAAATCATATATTATAGTTTTTAAATATCATTACCTTCCAGAGGACAATGTTCAGATGCTTTTAATACAGCTCTGTGCAGGAGACACAGATATCTAAATTTTATTCTCTTCTTGTCTTAATATTTGCTTCAAAGGTATTTACTTTATTGTTTCTACTTCTTCTAGCCTATACACCTTTACACAATCCCTCCTAGAGACATTAGGCATTATTTCAAAACCAAATATATTACATGTGAAAGCCATCAGAAAACCAGAAAACACTGCACCCACACAAACTATTACTGCCCCTCCCAAATTCCTCCAAACCAGAAAACATCCCATCCACACAAACTGTTGTCCTTCCCAGATTGCCCTGGCAGCAGAGTTCTGCTCGGTTCAGCAGAGGCATCTCTCAGGTAGGTGTCACTGTCACTGAGTCTGACAGCAAACCCACCACTGAACCACATCCCTGAGTGCCACATCTACAGATGTCTTAAAAATCTCCAGGAATGGTGACTCAAACACTGCCAGGGACAGCCTGTTCCAATGCTTGGCAGCCCACTCAGAGAACAAGTTTTTTCCTAAAACCCAGTCTAAACCTCCTCCCCGGAAGCAAATAAAGACCATTTCCTCTCAGCCAGTCACTTCATACCTCGGAGAAGATACAAAGCCCCACCTGCTACACCCTCCTCTCAGGTGGCTGTAGAGAGTGCAAAGTCTCCCCTGAGCATCCTGCTCTCCAGGCTGAACCCCCAAACCCCTGAGCCACTCCTCACAGGACTTGTGCTCCAGACCCTTTCCCAGTTCTGTTGCACTTCTCTGGACAGGCTCCAGCACCTCGGTGTCCCTCTTGCAAGTGGGGGGCGTGGAGCAATTCTTCACTACAGGCACATTTAGCATCCTCTGATTCTTAACTTCCTGTTAAGAAACAGCCCTATTCATTCGATTCTATTCTTGAGAGAAATAATTTCCTTGAAATAATAAGCACGGGAGAGCAGCAAAATTTGTCTTTTTTCTCTGCGAATTTGCAGTGTTTTAGCCTGACCTTGTTTACAATTCAACTCTGTTCACATCGATTCATGCTTTGCATTTAAATGTCTTACTGCAACAACTGTAACTCGCATCTTGTCTGTATGTTGTGTTTCTACCCTCACATTGGAAACACAAACTCCTTTAGACAGGGATTAAATCCTCAGGATGTGTTTTTATGCCATCTGGTACACAGGAGTTGCAGTACAATGAACACCATAGCAGAGCAATGAACACCTCCCTTAGTGAAAATGCATGCCCTGACCTTCCACAGCTATTTATAGCTGACCCCTTGCACTGTGCTGCCTCTGCTCATAATGCCTCTCTTCTCATGGTCTCTCCAAAATTTCCTTCCCATCCAAAAGGCCTCATGCATCCAGGCTGCTGGGAGCAGCACGTCCCTGCAGGAACCTTTGGGAGAAGAGCTGGAGCTGCTGTGCCTCACAACAGCTGATGACCTCACTTGCAGACTGCAGGTCCCTTTGAGCGCTCCAGCTGTATTTAGTTATGGAATCCTTCCACTTCCAGGTTACTCATTTTCACATTTATAGGAACTGAGCTTTTAGACCTTGAGCTCTCTGAAATTAATGAAACCTTGGGGGTTTTTGTTTTTGATCAATACAGACGGACAGAATTTATGTATTATAAAAAAGCTCAAAGGATTATTGTACTTGCACTGATGATGAGAAGAAAGTTACACTTTATGCAAAACACATGAATATTGTTTGAAACACAAAGCTGCAGATAGAAATAATAGCTATTAGCTATACTCAAATATTCAGTAAATATAGTAATTTTCATTTTTGTCTATGCTCAATGCTATTTTTAAAAGTATCTTCAAGCTTTCAATTTAGTGGAAGTACTTCAGTAACCAATTAAATACTGCAAAATAATAACGTGAGAAAATCAAAGAGTTCATGATCAAATGAATAGATTAAAGACTATTTATTCAAAACATTACCAAATATATAAGAGTATAAAATATTCCCAAAAGCTGAAGTCACTTCACAGGTTTATGAACAGAAAATTCTATGTGAATAATGATAATAATGAATTCTGGCTCAAGTTTTTAAATCTAGGAAATTCATTTCCATAGTCATGATATTTCAATCACAACATGCTGTGTGGTTATCATACAATAGGTTGTTTTTTTTTTCTTTTAGAAAACTTTTAATTTTCAGAGAGCGGCACAACACAATTTACACTTCAATGATGTTTCAAAATACTAAATCGCCTTCCCTCTGACATTTCCTATCCCCCCCATCCTCCCTGTGGTATATTCCCTCTTAACCTCAAGGGAACAGCACTTTACACTCCATCTTTTTGAATTCACTTTGCTTGATCTTGAGCAACCAGAGACAGGCACAGTATCCCAAGACAAATTCTCACCAACTCTTTGTGCAACTGTGCTTCTTTCCCAGTGAAATCCCCTGCTGAATAGGTAATAAATTTGTCTCTCTCAATCACCCTATGATCCACTAATACACTTTCTTGTTCCTCTCTCATTTTCTATGAAAACATTGCCACTACCGGTAGGAAACTTGTTGTTAATTTCAAGAACACAAGCTTTTATCTGGAGATGAAATGTAACAGAATTTAGGCTGTGATACAGCTCAAGGACATCCAATTTAAAGCAAGCAAACAGAACACCGAGCCTCCTCCTCTGACAGTGCCACTCAATTCACATTAATGAAGAGAAAAGGCACTAAGGACCCATCTGCACATGACTATTTTCTTATTATTCCAGCTAAAGTGTAATATGGAATGGGAAAACAAAGCAAAAGGAAGAGTTGAAACCCACTTAAAATGGAAAGGTCATGTCATGTGCCCCAGTATCAATACCAATTACAAAAAACTATCACTTGAGAACTAGAAATGTCTCTAATTACTAGCAATCCAAATTCCATACACCATCATAAATAATGTTTCCCAGCAGCTTCCCACATCTATTTCTGGTGAAGTCATTATTGCAGCATTGCTGTGCCAGAGCTGTTAGAGGCAATGTGGGCTGACATATCTGTGACAAGAGGCTGCAGCACCCAGGATGTGAGTGACAACGCACAGACTCACCAGGACTGAAATAGAACAGTGCCTGGCACAAACTGCTTCAGATCATACCCCTTGTCTCCCTCCAAGAGTGTGCAGCTCTTCCCAGGGCACCTAAAACACTTTCTTATTCATTTTCCTACCAAAATTATTCAGACACCACTGTACTCTCCCAGTAAAGGTCACATATTTAAAGAAGTTTAAAACTTAGACCATTTTTTTGCATAGCTTGAACCATCTTTCAGAAAACCTTGAACCAAAAAGGCGCAATACAGATACCACCACAAATGTGGAACAGAAAAGATAAAATTGAAAAGTAATTTGAATAAGCAAAAACATTGGGGCAAATAAAAGCAAGCCCTAGCTTTTCATCTTTCAACAAAAAAAATCAGGATTTTGGTTCTGTGGCCAATTTTAAAATTCATAGTATACAAATTTGAATTGAAACAGCAAGATTTTTTTACTGTCCAAGTAACTGACGTGGTTGCTCCCTCAAGTCTAAAGAGTTACTCTTGTAAAAAGCCTCTTTGTGTCTCTCTTCTCATTGGATTAGACTTTTCTTCTTTATTCAACAATAAATTATTCAAACATTAAACCATCTTGCTGTTTTTTCATGGCAGTTTTTGGGTTGTATTTAACTTTACTGCACTTGTCCTAAAATCACTATGACACCAAATCCACCATTTTTAAAAATGACTGTGACTGCAATGAGTTAAATAAGGAGACACTGACAAGACACATCCTTTACATGACTAAAGCCAGTCATGCTTTCATCCCTTCTAGTTTATATTGCACTGCAGGGGATGAACTCAATGCAAGACAAGAACATGTTAAAGTTTTGTGACTGCTTTTTGACTTTCCCTTGAGATAATGTTCTGTGGAGGCAATTGTGTATTATTTCTTTACTTTCAGATCAGATGCACCAAGAATACACTTATGAATTCTAAATATTAGTTGTTAAATATTAACATTATGTAATAAAATCTGTGTCATCGCAGACTAAAGAAAATGCTGTCATTCAGGTTTCAGATAAGTATACTCCTTTTACAAATTCCAGAACACTGGAAATAAAGAAGCAGCCATCTTTCATAACAGAATATTTCAGCTCCAAATTATTAACTTGAAAGTGAATACAGTTACAGGTTCCAACTCAGCAATTGCTCTGCCTTTTAAGTACCAACAGCTCATTCCAGCTGAGAGGTACATAATCATTTTTTGGTCTCAAATACACCTTTATTGATAAACATCCACAAAGACTTTCTCCCTCAAACTGCTCTTCTGGAAGAACAGAGGAAAAATGTCCTCATAAACATTGTTTATATAATGTGATATTATTGGACATTAGAGTTCTTAGCTGGATCTGCACTCCATCAGTATGACTTCAAAGAACATTTCAAGTACAACTCTGGTAACTGCATATTTGGCAAAAAAATGAGTGCATTCTATCTATTCAGAGAACACACCAAAAAATTCTACCAATCTACTATGATATTATTTCCATATATACATTCTTTCCCTTGGACTGGCTTTTACCCAGGCCCATTTCATGAAACAATTGGAAGTATTATTCATACTGGTCAAAAGAAATCAGACTCCTTTTTCTGGGTTTGTGGGGTTTTTTTTTTTGTTTTTTTTTGGTTTTTTTGGTGGAATGTCCTTGCATTATCAAAAAATATTTTTAAAATGCTACTGGGAGAGAGTTTGTCCTTGAACAGAGTGTGTAGTGCACAGCTGCAGAGCAAGAGCAAGAGCAAACAACCAATGCTAGCTTCTACCAACAGAAATCCCCATTAATAGCAGTTTCCTGGCAAGATGTTTGTGACATGGTCATCACTCACTTTCTTGGAGAACAGACTTCAGGATGATGAAGCTGGACAGGAATCCATCTGTCAGGGGGTCAGGTACCACAGAGAACCACAACAACTCCACACAAACTTCCTGCCCAGCTCAAGCAGTTGTCATGCAATCTGGTGAGGCAGAACCCTGGCTAGAGTGTGGCAGCTGAAACCAGATAAAAACACTTCACTGTCTTAAAGACATGTAAGGTCCTTTTTTAATGTATTCACCTTGAACTGTTTACATTTAAGAGGTTGTTTCACATATCCACAATTCTCAGATGACATTTCCTATTGACTGCAAACCTGTTCATATTTCTGGATCCACAATGTCCAGCGCTGTTCTCTTGAATAATTTTTCATACACCCCATTAAAATTAGCAAATTTAAAATTACTTTCTACCTTTTCTACAGCAGTATTCCCATAGAATTCTGAAAGCAGGATGTTAACTCCACACAAGATTTTAAATTTCTGTCTTTGGTTAGCAGTGATTTGCTTTTATCCCTGTTTATTTTCCTAGGAGCACAGGAGATAATATCCCATTTCTGTGCAGGCCAGTGCTGCTGCACTAGCACAATGAGTGCTGCGCCAGGGCACCGCTGGGGAAAGGGTTTGTAATTAACTGCAATGCCACAGCTGAGAGGGCACAAAGAAAGCTTTTGTGAGGATTTCAGGAAATTCCCAGCTATCTCATAGTCAAAACCCACACTTGCTTTCATTTTATGCTAAGTATGTACGTTCAGAAAAACATCCCACTCCTTCTTCTGCACTAGAAATTTCTATTAGTGCAAATAATGGGACAGAATATGAACTCAGGAGGCCATCACAGCTTCCACCATCGTTACAAAACGGTGTTAAGGTGGCTGTTATTACTGAGATATCCAGGCTTGTATTGAACTTTCTAACACTCAATGTCTATTCAAAAAACAACACAAATCTGTCTGTAAACATGTCTGCTGAAGACATTGTCTCTTTGTGGCCAAACTACTCATTTGATACTGAATTATATTGCATCCACAATTGGTAGCAGAATTTATTCTCATCCTCTGCTGATGATTTTTTTCCAATATACATGATTACATTTTTTTTCACTAAAGGGAGGACAGTGAATAAATAGAACTGAAAGAAGGAATCCAAATCTTTGTTCCTGCAGTGTGTTCTTACAGATATTACACATGTACATATGTGTGTATATCAATGCACACATTATTTATATCAAATAACCCAGCAAAGAATAATAGTATGACCTTCACAAAAAAAGTCTTCAGGGTTTCTGCTGTTACCTTATGTCAATCCTGTACTAGCAAGTTACACCTATTTGAGTTGTGACCAGGTTTCTAAAAGTTAACTAAAGCCAAGGAGGCAAATTGCATTGAAATGTTTAGGATTAGTTAATTTAGGACTAATTTGATCCAAACATCTGTCTGGATCATTCATTCTGTCTGCTGGTAGGAGGTTCCAGGTCATTCAGGCATGTTTGCAGAGGTAAATGGGCCCATCTCTAAAGGTTTGTCAAGGCTGGTTTACAGAAGCTGAGGTTTCCCTGTACCTCAGGGAACTACTAAAGCACAAATATTCATGCTTCTCATTATATTTTTAAGTGCAGAAGTTTACATTCCAATTTCCTATAAGAAAATCTATAGAATGCATGAACCAGAGAGCTTTTTATTGCCTGTAAATTTAATAAAAAGAGGCAAATTGAAGCACAGATCAAATGAATACTCATCTTTATGAGTAAATTACAGCAGTGAATTTTGAAAAATATCATTTTAAAGCCAGAATTAAGTGTTGTGTGGGTTTTTTGAAAGATGAACTGACACGAAAAACCCAAAATCTAGGTGTTAGAAGACTTCCATAATTTCTAAGTCCATTATTAAATTCAAGAAAACTCAAGAAATTTTCCCTGCAGATAACATTTTAAAGTATTAGAGGATTTTGCACTGTTTGCCCAAATCATTTGGTAGTGCTCTTTTCAGTACCTGTAGGTACCCATATAAATCTTATGTACCCATGTTCTCTATTTGAATCCCTGTACTCAAGTTAAATGTCAAGATTAAAGGCAGATCTTAAGCACACAAGAAATCTCCTTTACAATGCGGCTATAGATCCACTAATCTCAAATTTGTAATCGGACATATTCCTAAATCTTCTTAGAAATCAGGTTTAAATACCTCAAATCTTGAGCAAAGGCTGAAAACCCAAGTATAGCCTCATAATTGTTCAAGGGCTCCAAGTTAACTAAAATCTACGTGACCATATAAGCCCAGCACTAAATGTGAACTAAAATCACTAGTTTATTCTGTGGCCAACTCCTATTATTCAGGTTCTCACATGAAATTAAAAATAACAAAGGCTTCTGCAGCTTTTGCTGCATCCACAGTACTCAGAAACACATCCTGAAGAGGCCTGGGTGTTACTTTGGTTTCTGTAACCCAGTGGAGTTCCTGGTAGGCTTCATGCAAAGATTCCCTTTGTCTAGTTCAGATATCTCTAGAAAACTGCCTCAAAGACAGAATTTATCTCCTTGTCATTTTACATGGAAAAAACTACAACCTTGCTATTAGATCCATTGGTTCTAACTTCATCACTGCAAGCTGCGAAACATCTTCACAAAAATTCACTAAGGTTACAGCCAAGGTTAGAGTAAAATCGATTCCAAGTAATATGAAAAGGTGCTCTGATTCCTATGAAACACTAAAACTGGAGCAACACTCAAATATAAAATATTGAAAATAAATATAAAATAAATGCTTTAAGCATTTAAACAGGTACATTTCTTCAGAGGTAAGAGCACTTCTGCTTATTTTCATAAAACCATAGAAAGAGGTCATTGAAAAAAATATAAATAAAATATTGTAACAGAAGTCAAAGTCCCTCATCACATTTGAGGGGGGAAACATGCTTATTGCAATTCAAACTGAAAACATAACTTCTCAAAAATTGTTTTAGAATAGATATAGCTGGAAAGAGATCTGGAAAGAACCTCCTTAAAGTACCAAATAAACCACAAGGGTTTTCATACCTAACAAAAACAGTATTAGGAATTATTGTACTATATTGGAAAACAAAAGTAAAGACCTAAACCCTTTTGCCATTTACTGACAATTTTCACTCTAGGGGTAACTAAGCCCTGAATTCTGGAATAAACAAGAGCAAGGATCCCAGGCCAAGGCAAGCTCCCTGAGCAAGTTTTCAAACAGAAGATTTCAGTCTCACATGAAGGCAGCGCTCTGCATTAGCAACAGAACCACAGTTAATGCAAATAACTTCTCGTGTCACAGGACCTGTTCTCCACATCTTTTTACACAGACAAGCTCCGCTCTTGATATTTGTTCAAAGACCTGTCACCCTTCAGATCTCTGAACAGACAACAGTGTTCTTTAGCAGGCTGCAAGGTTATCTAAAAAGGGATTTTTGTAGGCTTTTTTTCCCAAGTCATTTCATAAGTAATTTAATACATCCTACACCCCAATTATCAAAGCAGTGTGCAATTTTGACAGCTCCCCATAAACAACTCTACTTGCACCACCAGCAGAGCCCCTGCATTTACTACCAAATCCTTACCTGGGGACTCCTATCTATCCTTCATCAGAGCAAGACTTGCACTGTCCTGTCTGAAGCCTCTGTTTCAGCTCCTCTTGATGAAACCTTTCTTGTCCAGTCTCCCCTCCGAGCTCCACCTCTCTTGGTCAAGGTTGCTGCTGTGCTATCTCCTCCAGACTGGTCTCTGCAACCCTCTCTTCTCCCTCCTGCTGTGCTCAGCCAAAAGGCAAAAAGAGTTTCTCAAGCCTTTTGAGGTTACCACAATACATCTGATATCACATTTTTTGTAAAAGATTGCATTTTCTTCTAGTTGCACAACAAACTCTTAAATTCTAACAGCAAATAATGACATTGGACATAAAATTCTGGCAAGCTTATTTACTTTCTGAAGTGCAATAGACATGACCAGCTCCTTGACTTACATTGGAATGAGAGCACACACCACAGCAAGTGAACACTGTCGTTTTTCTTGACCTTCAATTCCAATAATAGTTCCTAACACAAAGGACTTCCTGAGAACAGCTGCTGTTCCACTGCTTTGCCTCTTCAGGTTTAATGGGTTTTTCACAGAATCCTTGGAAGTAAGGCTTTACTGGAAAAAAAAAAAAAAAACAACACAACTTCTCTCATTAAACAAGGGAACTTCTCAACAAAGTCATAGCCTATGTTTATGGCAACGTTTTGGTACCATGACTTCCTCCCACATGTAAATAAAGCCAACAACTACTAAAGTCAGCTACCTGTTTTGTAGATGAATTCCAGCAAAACCAGGAGTAATTAAAATAGAAAATCTTGTTGTAAGCAGCAGTATTTCACATATCTTTGATAAGCAAATGTCTCGACTACAGACAGTAAACAAAGTTTTCCTGCATGACTTATTTCTTTAAAGAAAAGGAAAACGTGACCCAAACGAATTCCAAACCACCAGGAGTTCAAAACACCTTGGATTTGGAACAAAGGCCTGGAAGTCTGTTTCTCTAATGAGTTCTCTGTTTTAGGGTTTGGAGGCTGGGAGTATTTTTCTCTGCATTCTTGAAAGCTTTTATCCTAAGCTGTGAGGAAAATCTTTCCTGTTTGCTTCACAAACTGCAGCTCAGGTGGTTACATTATCAACTTATTTTCCTTTCTTACTTATAAGCTTTTAATAAGAAGTATCTGTTGAGCTCAATGAAAATACTGTTTTATAAGCATGCATAATGTGTATAAAAATTTAAACAGAAGATATGGTAGACTGAATCATGCATGAAGTATGGCATGTAAGATAAAAGCATATTCCTGATTAGCACAAGTAATCTCTTGCTTTTGGTCAAGTCTAAAATTTTCAATTATATTCAAATGCCTTGAGTTACGTCAAAAACTTGCAGGAAACTACTTTCTATATAGTTCAAATTAAAACAGTTGCAGATTTCTGGTCTAAACAGTCTCAGAATAGCTAAAACAAAATACAGAAGTCCTACAACACTTTGTATCCACGGTGAAATTTAAATCTAAATCAGTTGATTTCCCAGCGTTGTTCAATACCTGGATTGCATTAACATCCTTCCAGGAAATGCACAATAAAAACCTGAAGTTTTCTATTCACAAATTTAGTCTAACTACATTCTGAAGGTGCCCATTTTCAGGTAGATTATGCACATGAAAGTGTTATTTAGATTTCTGTTATCTACCACAGCTAAACCAAAGCCATAACAAATGTATAAGAACTATCCCTTAAAATCCCCATAGTTTTCCTATTCATGTACATCACTACTCAGGCTTCACAGGATATTCTCTCTGGTTCTTGCAAATTAATATTCCACATGAATGTGTCTCAATACCAGCAATTTCTATGAAATTGAACTGGAATTTAGCAAATTTCCTTTTTTGTTTCACTACTGCAGACAGCATTCCCTCAACCCCCAGCATCTCATAATCAAGCAGAGAGCTATTCAAGCTTGTCTCCTCCCTCCTTTGTCTTTAGTGTTGTCTTCACATTTAAGTTTTGTGCAAAACAAGCACTGCGTTTACTTTGGTAATGAAGTTAAGAGAGCATCCTCTATCAAAAGCTCTGAGTAGCTCCAGGAACCAGCACTGAACAGGCAGAGCAGCACTGTGAGATGTACCTACCCGTGATATGAAATAAAATTTGTAACTCATTAACAGAAATTATTAAGATTAATGTGCATATTTTGGCATGCATATTTCTGAATATAATTACAGAAAGAAGCTATAAAAATCAAGCTAGACATTAGAATGGATCATTGAACTAAAATGCAGGATTTTAACAAGTTGCCTGAAAATAGGATTTTGTTAGATTGAACTCATACATAGTAAAAACAAATCTATGATTAACATAAAGCTTCCATGGTTACAATACCACCCAACAGTACTCACAGCACAAGGAATACCTTTACATCACTCAAATTTTTTGAGCCACAAAAAACATCAGGAATAGTTCCTAAGGCTCTCCTGATTTTTCGTCTGGAACTATTGAAGGTTTACAAAAATGAAACATAATGAAACAAAGCTAGAAAGTGATTGTAGCTTGCAAAACATAGGTTGCAGTGGGATTTATTGTTTCTGGGAGAGGTTTTTCATGGCAGGTTAAAGAAAGAGTGAAATGGTTTCTTGTTGTTTACATGCTAAGGAAAACATAATATGCATAATATGCATGAGGGCAGAGTGTTGTGAATAAACAGGTTTGGTAACAGGACTGCAAAATAAAGGCTTGAGGAATTATAAGTTTCTGTTGTTGCTGGAGGAATGGTATATAAAGAAAAGAGTACTACTTTCATACTCAAATCCAAAATTAATCTTACATCACTGGAGCATTAAAAAAATACTTGCAATAATTGATATTAGAATGACAGGGCACAGTTCCAGAGCCACCTCCTTTTTAGAAAAGGGGCTTCTCTGCCAGCACAGCCTTTACAGAAACGGCCCCCTTCTGCAGATGTACAACCACTTTCCAGGTGCACTCGGTTCCATCTGCATAGCCTCAGAGGTGCTACTCGTGTATTGCTTACAGGCATTTTCTGAAAAGTTGCTCTGGTTTTCTTCTGAAAGAAATAGGATAAAAACAAAGAGAAGCAGCTGGCTTCAAAGCTGAATAAGCAGCAGCCAACACCTTATGGAAAGAAGAACACGGCTATTGTTTGATGTCAAGGGAAATTACCCCGAGCCAGGGCTGCTCCCTCTCTGCACGTTCAGAGGATGAAGAGAATCAAATCGGTGCATCTGGATACGGCTTGGGAGAGAACAAGAAATGCAGGGCGGACGGAGCCAGAACAGGCAGGCACTGTGTGCCGAAAGCAGCTATTGCAAAGGGACAAGTGGTAAATAGGGACAGCCACAACCATCCCTTCCACCTGGAGAAGCCGCCGAGCGCCCTGGTTACAGCACTAATGACAGTGCGGAGGCTGCAGAGGGCTGCAGCACATCCCCATCACCACTCCGCGGCAGGATGAGCCTGCTCTGCTCGCCCTCAGCCCTGGTTACAGCACTCGGCGGCAGGATGAGCCTGCTCTGCTCGCCCACAACCCCTCGGGCTCAGCCCCACGCTCAGCACGGCCGGGAAGGCACAGCCCGGGACTGCGGCTCCAGAGGCTCCTACAGGAACTCTGCCCATGGCGGTGTGGGACAGAGTGGACAGCTGCTTCACTCCATTCACTGCTGGGACAGCCTCATGTAAAATTTGAGCTGATCAGACCTGTCAGATATTCGAGCTGATCCACCCAGCTTACAATGACTAGCAAGTTTCTGCTCATTCATCTTGTGTGCGTGTAGACGGACCTAAGTGTCAAATTGATGTGATGATACATTAGGATAGGGGAATGACAGAATCTACTCTTAATCGGTGAACCCTGCTGATTTCCCTGAAGCAGAATCCCCTTTTAAGAAACTAATGGCTGGTTCAGCCCTCAACAACTATGATGCCACTCATCTGCAAACGTCCTTCAAGAGTGGACAGCTTTATTAAGCTGTTCTTCTAGCAGAGCAGATGCTACTCATTAACCTTACCCAATTATTAGTCACATAACACCAGAATGCTTTTCAGATACTCATCTATCCCCCCTCAAAAAACCAAGTGAAGACAGCTTTATTATTGACCAGCACAAGAGTCAAAATCTTTCCTCCAAAGTTTTCAAGCAAAAGAAAATTGTTTCCATATGACTTAAAGATCATTATACACATCACTGCCTGACATTTTAGGGACTGATTGTCACTTCAGGAACTGCAGTGTAGATCTCTATTTCCTTCAGAACATGCTGGGAAAACTCCAGCTGATATAGAATGCCTGCTGCAAAATTAATCACCAACAGAGGAAAGCTGCTGCCATGCTGCCCCTTCTTTAGACTCCAGACTAACTTCTCAAAGTTTCATTTAAATTAAAGTTTCATAAATATGTTTATTCTTAAACAGAACACTCTCCAGGGCTATGACCTTATTTATCTGAGGAAACATGGGTCCATTATACTCTCCAATCACATGTTCTCAATAGCTTAGTCTATCAATTAAGTAAAATAGAAATACAAGTCAGCAGATATCACAATCTTGGAAAATTCTACCTTATGGGGGCTTCCAGCTTAGACATCCAGCACCCTGTTCATTACCTAAGTGAAAATAAAATGGTTTGGGGGATTTTCTTCAAGATGTTAAGTGCATCCAAAAACATTCTTCTGCTCTGTCTCTATTTCCCTTCCTTGCACTGATCTTGTTACACATCATTATATAGAGGAGAGACTGAAAAATCATGCACTTTGATACAGAAAAAAGACTGAAGAATAATTTTAAGTAGACAGTATCACTCCTCTTCACACTTTGAGTGATGGGACTCAAAAGAAGGCTGCCATCAAAAGGAAGAAATGTTAAGAACAAATGCTCAGAAGCTCATTGTAACAGTGACAGGCTATAGAACAATAAACTGTTAGCAACAATGGTTGTATTTGAAAGTTATAGACTTCCTTACTCAACAGTAGGTCTTTGGACCCTAACACCATAATAATTATCTTGAAATCAAAGCAAGAAGGGAAACCTCCATTAGTTGCACCTTCTCAACTGAAAATATTAGTAGTAACATAACACACACACCAGCACACCTTAATTGCTCTTTAATACTGACCAATTTCCCACTCAATGCTTAAAAAAAAAAAAAAAAGTCTCTCTTACTTTCCCTCTTGTTCTTTGTTCTATGGTACATCCTTGCTTTAATTGCTCCTACCCTGCTTCCTCCTTTTCTTTGTTTTGTTTCAGTCTCCTCTTTTCCAAGATCCAGCAATGACATCTCCAAGGAAGACTGTTTTTAAACACGTTGAAGTAAATCAGCATACAGCAGCATGGTTCTTTTTTCTTCCATTAATTGAATTGTTTCCTAAATACAAGGCTCTTTTATAGCTATAATGACTAAAAAGTACTGACCAAATCCAACAGTTAACCCAAAGGAACAGTTTTACTAAGTTACCTCAGAACAGCCCGTGCTAGTCACCCAGAAATTCACATTACAGCACCCACCACATATCTGCAGTTTTAAATAGATAGGGCTGCAAATATTTGGAAAAACTACTATGTGGGAAATTTGGGATTTAAAAGACCTCTATGAAATTGATAATATGCATATAAAAGGACTGTATAACTTTAATGTACAAAATTAATGGAGAGATGTTAAAAAGATTTTAAAGCTTGCGGAATCTAACAAAGACAAAAGGTCAGGTTCAGCACAAGACAAAAAAGGCTAAACTGCACTAACTGAAAGCCAGAGTCAGAAACTGCAGACTAGAGGCTAAACTGCACCAGCCAACCAGAGTGAAAATATGGATTATGTGCAACTTCGAGATCTCAGTAACTTTTCCTTCAAGTCTCAAACAGGTAAAACTCTATTCTATCCTCAAACCTGGGGCTAGCTACTCTGATTATATATTCATGGAGTCTTCTGGCCTAACACTATTCCACATTTGAATCAAGTTGATCTGAAGGTATCATCCAGTCAGTTCTGCAGCATTAACAATACCAGAATTTGATTTTCTTTACTAGAACTAATCAGCAAGCACCTATAATAGAAGTCACACATTTGATACCTGATTACATGCCAATTATGGGTCTTATCATCTCTGACTTAGAGCTCTCCTGAACTTTTAAAACATAGGCAATAATTAACATAAGTCCAAGAACCTCTTCAGTTTGAGTAACACCTTTAAAGAGTTACAAAATTTTATTCAAATAGAAAGGAAAATAAACCATCTTACAAGCCAAGGCTGTTTCCAGAAGGCTCAGATAAGTTAAGAAAAGCCAGGTAAAACATGTCAAGTCTCCCACAGGATACCAGCTTTTCTGCAGTTTCTGAATATCGAATACTGCACATGATCATATCTGTCAAAGTGAAAAGAACCGTTTTCTATCCATTTCCCTACCCTTAATCCCATTTCTAAACAATCTGTCTGAGAAACCTGAAAACTTGCAGGTTTTCCAACACCTTGATTTAGAACACTTTAGACAAGAGATCTGACTACTGACATCCCTCTTCAAAGGATCCAAACCCCCAGAGTGAGATTTTCTCTGAGACATCTACAGGAACCCTTGTTCTCTCAGAAAGCTCCATGGGGGAGCCTGAGGGGCAGAGCCACACACAAAAATGGTAAAATCCACTTCACAGAAAGAGCTGTGGAATGGACATTGGTACTGGGGTTCAACAGGGAAAAAAAACTGGGTGAGGTATAAAACCCTAATGAATTAAGAGACAAGGGTAGAACGTGGCAAGGCAACAACATCACAAATCTATTTCAGAAAGCAGGAGAACCAACCCTTCCTCTCCTGAGTGATGCCTGCCAGCAAAGCCTCTTTGGGCATCATATCCGCAGCAGGGAGCATCCTAATGCTCAGTTTAGGAGATCATTAAATGCCAGCTATTTATTGGCTAGCACATCCAAAAGGCAAGTTTTTTATATCCAAATTGTGCATTTCCTGCTCACAGATTCTCTTTTTCCAGATGCATACAGCCCTGCCAAAAATTATCCAAAAAGGGAGGGTAACGATCAAATTTCCTAAAGAATTAAGGAGATTAAAACGTGCAAATTTTTTAATAGATTTAAATCCTCATTGAACTAGGGACTATTAGAAAATTACTTTTTTAGTATGCACAAGGTCCCTAGTATAATTCTTACACTTCTAACACAGAAAATTGGTCCATAAAGCCACTGTTTTTCAGAAACCAAAAATAAGGCCACCACAGGATTATAAAATAAATACATGACCAGCTCCAGTTATGAATAAGGTCACAATATTGCTGAATCCCACAGACCCTGAGAATTTGCCTTTTATCGCTGATTTCAGAGGGAGTAAAAGAAACACACAAATTAAATACAGGGACATGAAGAACTACAGGGTCTAAAATCTCTATGAATTTGTATTAGAGCACTGCTTTGATAACTAAAGAGTACAGCACAGTAGAGGAAGAAATTTCTTTTCTTTCTCCTTCCTGAGGGAAGAAAAATTATTTTGCGAGAGCTGAATTTGAGTGAACTGGCCCTACCTGGACAAGAACAACAGTACCAGAAGTAGAAAATTTTCTAAAGTTTTTACATTTCACAATTAAATTACAACTGTTGCCATCTGGCAAAACTACACACAGTGCTCATCCAAAAGTTTTAGATGAGGACTGAGAACAAGTTTGGAAAACATTAAGGTGATTTTTTTTTCCTTCTTTAGTCTAAAATATTCATTATGCATTCATTTTGGACTGGACATTTATCATTTTGTTAAGGGTTTTCAGTTGTTTTCCTGAAAGCTTTTTATTCTTTACATCTGAAGAGGTTGTAGATAGAATTGTCTGTTATGGCCCGACATTTACAAAAGACCCTGCCTTGAAGCAAAAATAGATTAAACATAATGGAACTTTCACAGAAATTCGAACCCTTAAGCTCTCCTAAGGACCTCACTTACATTCACTGGGAGAGCCAATGTTTCCTCAAGTCATAAATATATAGAGGGCCAGTTTCCAGTTTTCCCCAGGTTCTTTTACACCTAACCAGTTCACCACATGTGTTACCATACTTTTGTAAAGTAAGAGTTTGCTCTGCACCCTTTTTCACCCTGCACAATTATTTTTTCTTCATGGTTTTTTATCCCCAGACAGTGATGTATAGAATTTCTTCACTGATATGCTGAAACAAATCAACTGCTGTAATACTGCTGCCATACAGCAAATCAATACGCAGCAAGGCTTTCTGTGTATTATCTACTTCGTGGCTTACACAAGTGTGCAAGTGGTCATGAAGTGGTCTGAGGACTAGAACAGGGGTCAGGAGAGACATATGAGGCAGGTTATTTCCACACTAGAAGCAAGAGCCCTGTAAATAAAGGTACAGAAATAGCACTGAAGTACCTTGCAGTAACGTTACAATGAGAACTGTGAGACCCATCTATGACCAAAACCAAATCTCACAGCTGCATCAACTTTTATGAGACACAGAATTACTGATCCTGCTACACTGAGTACCAATTATCCAATACCACCAGCCCCAATTCTTTCATTTGGCCAGAGGGAAGCAGCCCCTTACCAGGCATGGCAGAAACAGCAGGTCCCTGAAGGTGAATTCAGCACTGTAGGATGTACACAGAGAAATGAGACAAGGTTCTCTGCCTCACCTGCACTCTACACCTTACTGTTCTGTCCACACTGGATATCCTCTGGCTTTTATTGAGATAATATCTAACATACTATCATTAGTCTGGAGATCTTGAGAATCCTGAAGCACCAATGTGAGTTAACTGAAAAAGGTTTAGAACTACAGGCATTATTTATTTCAGTGCCTTAATATATTTAGAAGTACATCATTAGAATAGCTGAATAGTAGAAATCCTGCTTTTAAGAAAAAAGTGTTCTTGCTTTTTGGAAGTTATTTGCATGTTAAACTCCTTTTCCACTTTTTAATTTTAGTTTAGTTGTAGCTTTTATTGTACATTTAGTTGTAGCTTTTATTGTACATTTTCATTTCTTAAGAACATTTAATTATACTCAGCTATTTTATAAACCTCATCTTGATTAACACTAAAAGAGCAAAATACTGTGTAGCACTCCTGGCAGGAAAGAAGAGGGAATGCTTAACTTCAGAGAGTTCTATTTCTTATATGTGAAGCACAGAGTCCTGCTCAATGTGCTAAGTCTGAGTTATACACATCCTATTTCGTTTTAAAATTCATTTTCTCATTTACATTTAAAAAATATGAAAAGGCAAAAACCATTGTAATGGCAATGGAAGAGAAGTTAGGAGCCATTTCACCGCCAAGCAAGCAGCAACGACCATTGATGTGCAAAGAAGCATCACAGGATATCGTGTGCAGGACAGAAATGTCTTCTAGAATCCTAAAACAATATATACTTTTCCATTTAAGAAGAGAAAAAACACTTCAGCGCAAATCCAAACCACTTTTCTTTCCTTGCAGCAGCAACCCAGTTACAGTAGTATCTTTGATGTGCCAGCTACAGATATTTCACTTCATTTTTTTCTGTTTAGATGTTACTCAAACAGAAAAGATGGTTATCCAGCTTTGGGCCACGATGCATGTTTGAGTAATTTTTCTTCTGATATTTTCACAGATGAGTGGAGAGTGTGAGCTTAGCCAACAGATAAGTAGAAATACCTTCTACATTTGTATCAGTAGAAAAACATTGACAAAGTTTTCATGGGTATATGGTCCTTCCTGAACAGTTTATCAAGAAAAAGGGACTTCAAAATGCAGTCTTGTCATATTTGTACAAACTTTCTTAAATACAGTGTGCGGTTTCCATTAGCTCTAGCACTGCTTCTAGTGAAGTGTTTCACCAATATTTCCCTGTTTTATTGCTGCTAAATGAGCTAAGATTCTCAAAATTATTTCCTCAGTTTAGCATCTAAATTAGAGCCTGTTGTTGCAGCCTGTCTTACTGTGACATGAATTTCAAATTAAATGTTTCATATTATTTCCCTATCTCACACTGTTAAAAAGTATCATGCAGCTGTAGATACCATCAAGCTTTGACTAACCAGGAAGGGAGACAGCAAACTGAATTATCATTTTTTCCTGCTTCACTGCACACCAGCATGGCCCTGAAGAGCCTGCAGGTATCCCAGCTTCCAAGCAAAAACTGCTTAGTACCTTATTTCCTCAATCTACTATTAATTCATTTTCAGGAATCTTTCCTCCTGGCAAATACTGCAGAGCAGACATTTTAACTCCGGAAAACACTGATTTTTCTTTGTACTTCCCCACCTGTGAAACAGAATGGCTGTCCCACAAAGGCACCTAGAAAACACCAACACACTTGTGCCTGGTACTTACACTTGGCCAGTTGTCATCTCTATTTCAAATAATATACTGGATATCCAGTAAGGATTAAATATTGACACTAATATCTTAGTCCTTGACTGGATAAGTCTGTTTCAGTCAGAAGAGGAAAGTTCACGTGCATCAGAGTCAGAGCACAAATTCCTGCAGTCTAGCACTTCAGTGTTGTTCAAGTTCCTCTGCAGGTATCCAGGTGTGTCTTGCCCAAAAGATTCACATATAACTATATTTGCTTGAATTTCAGCACAAAATCTACAAATCATTTACATGCTGTTGAAATTTGGCAGTGGTATAAATTTGAAAGTGAAGTTTCTCTGGTTTATACTGCTCTCTGCACTTCTATTGTCTCTAGCTGACTGAATAAGCATTCATAGCACTCTTCAAATTATACTCTATGCATGAAGCTGTTCTATCAAAAATAAACATAGTTAAACAGCCAGCTAAAACCAGATGAAACTGATTTATCGTTTTCTAAATTGTAGCGCAGCCTGAACTTGAGAGGGGGAAAAACCCCTAAAACAATCTGCTGCAAAACCCCCCAGCTGACCAGTAAATTGGATATATTTTTCATGCATTAGAGAAAGTGATCTGAGTGTTCTGTAGGTAACATAACACTGCAGTGGGATAAGCCACTCTGGCAGGGATGTTGAAACAACATTCCAGCCCCTCACAGTTATGTAAAGGTAACTTAATAGGAGGGAAAGGTGTACATCATCTTGGACATCATTCACCTGATAAAAAGGGGGAGGTACATCAGGGCTTGGCCCCCAAATCTGAATGCTGTAAATTCTAGTCCCTCTGATTTCAGTAACATTGGAGAAAAAAACCTAAAAGAAAGCTTTTCTAACTAATTCACAGGAGATTGAGAACTCTGTTTAGCAATGAACTCTGGTAAGTTTTCCTGTGAAATTCTAAGTTTTTCACATTTAAAAATTTGAAAATTTTGACTGAATATAAATACCAGAAATTCCTCAGAAATTCCTGAGGTTACCTAAAATGCTATGTATGCCCTCCTCTCAGTATTATCTCATTTAACAAAAAAGGTCAGTTTAAAACTTGTGCATAGTTGTCTTGGTTTGAAAGACAGGTATCTGCTAAGGAGGAGCAGGACCTCCTTAGGAAATGTGGAATCCAAATCCCCTCCCTCCGAATTATTATAATTTAAGAAATTAAAGGGGCTTTCAGGCAGAGTTACGGGATAGGGATAACAGTTCTTTACTAGTATTTCTAACAATGCAAACAAACAATAACAATTATAGCTACGATACCA
>VZUI01049759.1:0-70887 GCA_013401135.1 Cettia cetti
AAAGAAAGAAAGAAAGAAAGAAAGAAAGAAAGAAAGAAAGAAAGAAAGAAAGAAAGAAAGAAAGAAAGAAAGAAAGAAGTATTCCAAAGCATACAAGAAACTAGAAGACTGTTAACTTCAGAGTCACTTCCTAAAAAAAAAATAAATGTATTTGCCTTCGGTAGAATAAAACTTCATTTGCACAGTTATACTTGAGCTTAGGATCTGAGTCCTTTCAGCTTTAAACTTCTTTCAATATCTAGAATAAATCTAATATAGGGCAGTAGAACATTAAATACTCATAAAGAATCCTTTGGAAAATCTTATCAAACTGGGAATATTAGCTACTAAAGAACTATAAAAAAGGAAAGTTGAATTAATTTCAAGAAATCCATCTTATTACAGAACAGAAAGAAGCAAAAGCCTTTTAAACCTCCTAATATAAAGATAAGCATAATCACTAAAATGTTCAAACTTGCCTTTTGAAGAGTCCTTTCACTATGTAAAACGCTAGACCTAGCTTCACTGAAGGATAAAAAGGGGACAGAAGATACTCTCTGGTTGCTTACCAGCTCCTCACAATTTTTTCCTTTTGCATAAATAAAATCTTTGAAGAGTATGTGTTATCTTACTTCCAGGGGTCAGTGAGTACTTTGGGGTCTGCATCTGATTGAGAACTGTATGGTTGGCCAAATCAGACACTGGTCATTAGAAAAACAATAACTTCTAAGGCACATCCAAATTCTCAAGTAACACAGTTTTATTTGACAGAAAGACAAAGTTATAAAAATAGAGGTTATGCTGCTTTGCCCTACAAGAAGTGTACCTGTAAAATGCACCTCTGAACTGCACATCACATGAGAAAATTTGCACTGGTTCTTCTTTGCTTCAATATTAAATGTAATTGTTTTAATAAAATCATGCTTTTATTCATGCAACCTAATATTCTCAAATAGCATCTGAAATTACATCAAATTATATCCAAGTGTGTGTTTCAAAAAACAATTGGAATCATAAGAGATATCTCATATAGCATAATTTTGCTGGTAATGAGACCTATACATGAAATGAATTTGGCTCTTCCAGATCCATTTGGATTCACAGTAGTAACACAGCATAATGTTTTCCTTTTTCTCCTTGAAGTATCTACATACAACTTACCATGCAAAGAAAGTTGCTCTGCTTATTACATAACTAACATTGTATTAGATCAAGTTAATTTCAAGACTTGCAAGGATAGCAGCCCATTGTATAAGGTAATTAAAAATTAATTACAGCCTTCTTTTCTGTGACGTGAAGTAACTGTACAGGCATGATATTCTACAACATGCTTTATTCGTGTTTTCTTCAAAAGATGTCCCAACAAGCATTAGATTAAAGAAAAAAAAAAATCAAAGTTCACAGTGAAGTGTTAACTGAATATTCTGATGCAACTGCATAGTCTTCCTACTAAAATCTGTTGATACTATTGAAGGGAAGTAAGGAAAATATTTTCTCTATAAGGTAATTAAATAAGAATAACACCAAGAGAATAAAACACATTTCGTTCTCCACATGCTACTCCTTATTCCAAGAATAAGACAGTAAGAGCATAATAAAACCACACCAGCAGCAGTAATCTCTCCTTTCTGCTGTAAATATTAGGTTTATCAAAATAAATGAGTAAACATACAAATTTATTAAAATTATGTGCCACTCAATTCCCAATGAACTCTATTCCCATCATAAATATTACAAAGGGCAAGAAGGAAATTTTTATAATTTAAAGAGTCAATAATGTTTCTTAAAATTAATCATTCATTCTTGATTTCTGATATTAGTTTTCAGTCACTAAACCCCAATCTAATCATACTGTAGTAATGAAAGGCTTTTCATTGACATCAAAGGCTGTTGCTTCACAAGATGCTCTCAGTGCCTCTATAAAAAATGTACTTCGCTCTTGATTCCAGCAGGAATCCAGCCCAGAAATCCAAGTCAGTGTGATTCAGCCTCAAAGCAGAAGTTAACTCTCTAGTAAAATCTATAGAAGAAATTATGGAAGAGTGCAAAGCATCTCCTGGAATTTAAAGACATGAGTACAACATGACCAGAGAAATCTCACTAAATAAAGAAAAAATTTGATTTTATCTTTAAGAAAATAGTCAATTACAGTGGAACAAAGACACAGCTGACCAAAAGGATAATCAGCTGGGGGAAAGGGAAATTCCAGTAGATGTCTGGACAACCTCTCCCACAGACAGTGTTCTTAATCACAAGGAAAGCTATCTAGCCATTATCCAAATAAGTCACTATCTACATGAATTAAAGCTATGGCTGATGACCTGAGTATTCACAGCTTTATCTAAATGGAATGTTTTAAACACTCCTAAAGGTTTGGTACAATTTATTATCCAAGAATAGATAATTTTTCAGATTTTCTGTATTCTGTGTTTTCTGTAAAAGAAAAATCTCAGGGGAGACCTTTGTTCTCAGACTTACTATTTTGGTTATATTATATCAAAGTATATTTAATTTTAATTGTTCCTTCCTTCTCCTCTGCAGACCTCTAACTGTGTCTTAAACATTGATCACAGGGTAAGGATATAATTGAGTAACTTCCCAAAGCAATGTAAATTTGACAGATATGACTAACTAGGAGCAGATCTAAACAATGAGGGAAAATCTCAGAACCCTACAAATTAAGATAACAACAAGGTAGAAATCAAAAATTAAGCTATAAATTTTTGCATTCCAACTTGAAACTTGAGTTCCAGTTCCATCCAGATATGATGAAATTTGCCCAGGTCTTTGGAGCCTTAGCTGATAGATTAATAAAGGAAACATATCTTTGCAGATGAAGTAGTTTACTTCATTTGATTACCACAAATTACATTCAGAATTTAGTAACACTGTCACTGTTTAAAAAAAAAATTCAGCAGAGATTGGATCTCTGAGTAAACACATATCTGTCTCCTTTCTTAGGTCAGGGGTATACAGATTAAATATTGCAGAAATTTTTGCTTAAAACCGCTTCAGCACAAGCATAAGAACAAAGAGCATGTGGGAACAATTAAATCTCTGGCTAATATTGCTTAGACATTTACTGCTTTAAAATCAGACTTTCAAGATGGCTGCCATGGATAACATTGCATGTATCTGGAGTTGGAAAGTTGTGCACTTAATTTTCGTCATTCTCTTGATGCTGAAAAACAGAGTGTAGAAAACAAGCTTAAAAAAAAATTAAAGGGGAAGACTGGACAAGACACACATATTAATTCTTATCTTTCTTAAGCCCTCTTCCAGTTTACCACAACAGCTGGATGTTTAGAATCTGAGTGACCTCTTAATCTTTTTAAAAAATACGGGGAAAAGAATAATCTTTATGAAGAAAGTGAGCATACAGAAGGATTATGCTCAGGCTCAGACAAGCATGGAGTGCATTCTGCTAACAACAAGGGGAAAGAGAAGTGAGGATGTTAAGGCACTGAGGCGTCTGTGTTTTCTGTTCTATTCAAATGGCTTCCTTTGCCCTGTCATGGTTTCAGAAAAGCAGCCAACATTTAAGCTACTCCTTTACAGAAGGACCATATTCCATGAAGTGGACAATAAGAATACAATTATTCAAACAATACCCCCAGCAGAGAAAGGCACCTTGCATTTTTATTCCGCATCTCACCAAGGAAAATACAAACATCAAAGAATAGAAACCTCTCATTTTCTGAACTTTATTTATATGCAATCTGGACAAAGCAAGGTGGTTTAGGAGAATGACATGAGAAAACAGAAAGCACTCAGAGCAAATCTCAGATACTGCTTTACACAGTTTAAGAGATAGTATTATTATTTTGCCTTAATTACACTATGCAATAAAATAGAAATAATTCTACTGCTACTTATAGAATTAAATTGCCATAACAAGGCCTGGCTATAATTTCTAGTGTGAAGACTCAATCCAAGCTGCCTTCAGCTCAACTTACCATGTACACAAGGAGCCTTTGTACTCTAGGGTTTTCCAGAAACTGCCTGTCATGGACTCTCTGATCTCAGTTCAAGGTTTCCCTTGGGGTCAAGCCATGCAGGCTATCCTATTCTGTATAGGTTTTGAATTTGCTGATCACCATACAGGACTTTACCACAGGGCCCCAGAAGACCATGCCACAGACATTCAAGCCACAGAACAAGAATGTCCCTGGGGTATGCAGCAGCAACACACTGCCTTCCCAGCTTTAAAATTGAACTCTGTCCCTCAGTTTTCAATTGGACACTTGCACTGCACAATGAGCTCACCCTTAGCTAACACCTTTTCTAAAGGTAGACATAATGATTTTAAGCAGGAGTTCCCAAAGGAACCAAATTCTCTGCCTGGGGAAGCAAAAAGTCCAGTCCTAGGTAATTGGTATGCATGGTCTGGGATATTTTTCTTCTGGTATTTCATTTCAGAGTGCACATCTGTGATTAATGACAAACATGTTGTTTATTTTAAAGTGTCAACAATACTATTTGGGATTCAGCAGATTTTTGTAGGACATTATCTGAAACTAGTTCTAGGTTGCATGCGTTGCAGAAACTTTACATTTCTTCTGAAACTATAATGTATTTCACATGTAGATATCTTCAGAATATAATTAAGACCACCTGGTAGAGGGAATTGATTTTGAAAACATTTTTGCTGGAAAGGAAACCAAATTCACTCTTGGGAGCAGGGTCTCTCCTAGCGTTTCCTTTTCCTCTGAAATAATAGTATGAAGTAAAACCATTCTGGGAAGTGTCAACAAAAACTTAATTTGATGTACAAGGGCTGAAAAGCCAAAGCTAGAAGAACCATGGGAAAAATGTGTTTACACAGATGCTGGATTTTCTCCAAAACCTAAGAAAATAGTACTAAATCCTCTCAGGGCTGAACAATGGGACTGAAATTAGGCATCAAAGAATAATTAATATATGTTAACTTGCTTCCACCCACTCTCACACAGGGTTTTTTTGTTTTTTTTTCCCTACAATCATAAATAATCAACATACTGCAAAGGTTTCTAATCCATTCATTGTGTCAGCACATACTTAGGCAGGGAAGGAATCACCAGCAAAGGTCTGAGTGGAACTGGTCTGCGTTACTGCTTTTATTTTTTTTAAACCATTTTACGTAGAATATAAACACTATGGCAGTTCCTTCATAGAAATTAGTTTTAAGCATGAATTCTTGCAAAAATCCTGAAGATATCTGAGCAGGAGAACGATGTTCTGATAAGGCACCAGCTCAGTCATAGACTGACACCCCAGGCTGAGCTGAAATGGGGCTTATGGGCAGAGACCCAGGTCTCTCTTAGGACCCCAAGAAATATTTACAGAGCACTTATTTTCAGCATCTGACCTTAATAAGAGTTACTTTGAATGGACTGCTTTACGAAGCAACAGAATTCATGTGGAAGAATTATGTAGTAGATAAGGTGGTTTATACAATATTAGATTTTTAAATCTTGACCTGAAGAAAAAAAAAAAAAAAGAGTGCCTATTCAATGATTAATTTTCTTTTCAGATGCTTGAGTCTTAGTTAATATAGCCCAAGTGGCCAATGGCAGAGCAAAACTACACTTGATCTTCACACTTGAAGAAATAAGCACTCTTTTTTTCTGGACAGCTGACAGCTATCAGTGGAACCATATCCTCCAAAAACTGAGATGTTTCCTACCATTGACTTTGTTTTTTAAAAAACTTTGATCTGGAGGGCTTCTGTGAGGTAGGAAGGGGAGAGGAAGAGGAAAAAGCCGGTATTAATTGCAGAGATTGTAGGCAGAGTAGGATAACAATTTTGAAATAAATCATAAAACTAAACCATAACAGGAAAATCCTTAACAGCCTGAGCATTATACAGAGCCAGTACACTCTCCACAAAGCACAGTGCCATTTCATTAGTGTTCCTGGAAAGCTCAAACAAGAGACTTCCCTAATGGTGGTGGAATATCAGATCTACATTGCTAAACAACTTCATTTTCTACTCCTTTACCCCACTTTGCTACCAAAAAATCTCCACCTACCCACCTACTCACTGACAAACAAACACATAAACAACAGCCTCTTCCTTGTAAACAGCAGAACTACACCGATTTGAGAAGACAGTTCTAAAGATATAAATTGGACACTGCTCGTGACTTTAAATGAATGTGTTTTGGACATGGAAACTGCTTCTCTTTGAGCAAGTTCTACTTGCAGCTTCATTTGCTAAACATGATTCTTTCATCCCTCCAAAGTATTTCAAAAAGCATGCACTAAAATGTCCCAACAAAGCTTGTCTCCTCATTTATTTCTTTAGCATTATAAAGCAGTTCTGGCTGGATAATGCTCAACAACTTCTTTTTTCGTTCTACTCAGAAAACTTTATTTTCTGCCTACTTATGTTATACAGTGAACTAAAGTTATGCAAATGTCAGGAAAATTGGTTATTTTGCACTGATGAGAATATCATGCATGTCAGCTCATGAAGAGTGAAGCTTTTTTCTAATATAATAAATAATAGGAGGAAACTGGAAACGAAATGTATTTCCAAGTCTTGAGCATTGTAAATCTTGGCTTGCAGTACTATAAAACAATTGTCACTTTAAGTGTATGGTCTAATCTAACACAAACAGATTGTATATATGGTAATTCTGGGTCACAGTACACTTACGTTGAAGTTACTGGCAGCTGAGGCTGGAGCTAGTATCAAAATAAAGCAAATAAATATGTGAGACTAAGTAGTTCTGGAGAATTAGTTCTAAAGAATTCCAGCTTCCTCTCCATCTGCCTCTTATCATTGGTCAGCTTCTGAGCTTAAGATAACTTCTCATGTGTGCCAAGAGATCTTGTAATGTTTTCCTTCCATTTAATATCAAAGTACCACTTCCATGTGCAGTCTTTCCATCATCAAGGTATACTTTAATGGTCCATCTCCTTCATCAGGCTGCCTATTTTCATGACATTTGTGGAAGAACAGTTATCTTTGGGACCTCTAGCCTCTACTTCATACATTGCTGAATTTGGAGAGCACAGATATGCAGACTTTATAAGCCTTGTTTCCAAAGGAAATCACTCTAAAAAGATACTCTTCTGCCTTTTGTCTTACAAGAAGTGATCTCATTGTAATCAAAACGGATGTCCTATAAAAGACATTGGAGCATTTTTCCATTCAAATGAAAGATAAACAATTAACACTATTCAGGATCAGGAGTAAACAAGCAGGGGTAGATGACAGACCAGTGACCCCATGGAAGGTTCAATGCCCAGTTGAAAGCAGTAACAGTCTCTTTAGGAAGAGAGGTTGGATTTTCATCTCACTCTTTATGATGTTTAGTGTATTTCTGATCTGAAACTTAGCAGGTCCCTTAGCAGATCAGTTTGGTTTCCATATTACTTCTGTGGGTTGATTTATTCTATTTCTAATGTCTGTGTAAGACTACACCCTTTACCTTTAGGGTTCATATTAAAATGAGGAAAAAAAAAACCTAGAAAAATAATGTGAAAAATGACAACCTAAAAAGGAGCCAAGGAAAGAAATTGCAAGAAGAATTCTCCAGTGAGAAATGCTCTCACATGACAGAGGCAAAGGGGATGATATCCAAAGTAGTCATAAAATCATGAAAAGGATAAATGGTCCAAAAATTATGGGAAAAGTCACTTTCCATGGTTAGCAGAATGAGTTCAGTAATACGATACTTGCACTGAGCAGCTAAAACCTCAGAAGTAAAATTGATTCTGCAATGACAGATGGCAGCAAGCAGGACCTGTGCAATTGCATGAGCCCTCAGGCTCCTGAATTCATGGAAACCTTCCTGTCACCAAATGGTTTCACTTTTAGGACATGCCTGTCTGGTATCACAGAAATACACCTAAACCTTTTTAATTTTTGTCTCACCTGACATCTCTTTGGCATTATAGGCTCTGTTTCCCAACCAGTGTAAAAGTAATACTCAAGACACTGATATTTCTGATTATTTATTATGGCACTTCAAAGCATATAAACTTCATTGCTAAGTGTTCCAAACAAGTTTAAAAAAAAACAAGGGGGGCTTTAAGTTTTAGGCAGTATTTCAGCAGATTTTGGTAAGAAATTTTTAGAATGTTACTAGACATGGAATAAGAGTTTTGCTAGGAAAATTCTTCTCAAAATAAGACTTCCTTTAAAGAAAGGAAGTCATATGTGCTTGCTTAGATTTATCATGTTCATTGGCTTTCTGGTGTATATATACATATAGAGAGAGATTAAGAAAACTGGGTTTGAAACACAAAAAATCCAAATTAACCCTGTAAATCCATTCCTCTACTTAAACACCAATTTGGCTTATCTCATATTTATACCCACCCAATTCTATTTACTTGTAATATGGAATTAATAAAATTTGAAAATGGAAGAATTTCACAGCCCAAACTTTGAATGTTTTTTCTGTCTTAGAGAGTAGGGATGTTTGTAATACAATGCCTTGTCTTGTGCTGAAGACAGATTGTAGTATAGCCTAAAACAAATCGGGTTTTTATGAAACCTCACTTAAAATTCCACTGTAGTAACAACGTTTCCACTTCATATATTCAACAATTTTATTTAATAGCCTAAATTCAGAATAGTTACATAATAGTTACATCACGGCCTTTAGAAAGAATTGCACTCAGCTACCCAGTTCATTGAAATACTAGAAAACAGGGAAAAGGAAAATATGGAGTGAAAAGGAGCTCTGTCCACTGAACTGAGTTGTTTGCAGCAAGTTTCTACTGAACCTGAAGATGTCCTCATGCTTTCTGGTAGACTCGAACACACTTGACACCATTCATGTCACACTCCTAGAAGATACAGAGATGGATTTATTAATTTCCCTCTCAGTGCAGACCAACAGGGGGAAAAGACACATAAAGAGTTACATTTCAGGCTACCAACCAGCAGTACTTGGGGTTTAGAAAGTAGGACTGAACTCACCACCACCAATTGTCCATCCACTAGCTTCCTTGTTATTGTGGTCTTCTTGCCATCCCATTCCTGCTCTTGAATCAATGACCCATCATCTTTTAAGCTGACAAGGGTCTGAAAGAAGAACCTGACCATCAGTATTTTCCCCATGATATTTGGGCAGCATTGAGGCTTTTCAACACCTTATTCCAAACGAAAGATTCCCACCCCAGTTCATTCAATAATCATTTTATCATTGACAACTATAAAGACAGAAATTATCTTAAACATTTTATCAGTCCACTTCTTACAGTTACTAACTCTCTGCTCATTCACTCACTGCTCTGACACATCAGACAGACCTTTGACAGCATCCACAATTTCAATTAACAGGAACAGAAGATGTTCTCTGTTCATCTCTTTGTTACATGGGCTTTGAGCTTTTGTGTTGCATTTATCTGATCTTGCAGTAATAGATGAACTGAAAGTTTGTGGCTGGAGGGAGGGGGATGATACACAGAGAACTCACACGAGGAAATGAGATGTGTCCTGTGTGTTTTACCTCCTTTGGGATAAATATTCTCCCTACTAGTGCAAGGAGAAATTCTTTGGCATCTAAAACTGGAGTTTAGTGACTGTAATTCACATGGTTGCCTTGCTGTCTGTGATCCCCCCACAATGAACCAGGCTCTCTTGTTATGCAAATATGAGACAGAGCAGAAAGGTTAACCCTAGGGCTGTATTGCCTCTGATTAAACATCAATGGCATTTTTTCCACAGGCTTCAGATGAAGTGGCATTTGGCTTTAACAGGGATTTAGAGGTCTGTTAGTTTTACTAAAAAATGCCTCTGCTACAAAATGAAAACAGCAAAATACACAAGACTATTGATTTCAGCATTCTCCCTCTTTGGAATTTGCTTAATCTATGTTAAAAAAAAAAAAATTCAATGAGACTTACAGAGACAACTGGCCATCAAGTAAAGCATTGTTAGTGTGGATGTCAAAACTGATTTTAAAATAGCATCTTCTTTGGTAAAACACCCAAGGATTGCCTTTTTTTAACAGAAAGTCTAGTATACTGACCTGAGTTTTCCTGCCATCTAATGTATTTTCCTCAAATTTCTCACCAAGCTTGAAGCTGAACTGTGAAGTTTTGAAGGTGCTTTCTGTTTTCATGGTGATTGTGTCCCCATCCTTAATAATGTAAACGTCTGGCTTGGCCATGCTTCCCATTTTCCTCATAGCCATACCCACACCTGCAAGGCGAGAGGCACAGAGTGTCACAAAGTCAGTTAAACCCTGAGGCTTAGGGCCACACAAGAATTCAAATACCTAATTCCCATTTAATTAGGCACTTAAGTACACTTGAGAATCAAAGCTCAAGAGCCACAAAGAAAGAGGATGTTTTAAATTTTCCACAGATGAGGAAGGAAAAAAAGCTTATTTGCAGAGTTACTCTTCTGTTTCCTTAGTGAGCTAAAGTTAAATTTATTTTGCTCTCTAGAGGATTTGTAGATATCCCAAAACTCAGCACTGATTTTTTTTCCAAACAAAAATAAATAGCAAACAGGAAAACAAATACAAATGCTTAAACTAAAGTAAAATTATTTTCAAATTCTGAACATTGAAACTTTTACAAATTATTTTTAATTGACAGATTAATCCACTTTATTCAAACTTAATAAATTACTTCAGTTAATTTGAACACCATTGCAAACATGCCATCTTTAATTAAATTTGATACTTTATATCCTGCTTACAAAGTGTGTAGTTGTGAATTAGAAAATCATTATCATAAAAAATAGTGCTTACACATACATGCAAAAGACAGAGAAATGGAGAAATGAGCAAAATGAGCAATCTGCAAATGGCTGAAAATTCGTGATCTAGAGACAGCAGCCCTCAAAACTCTTCAGATTCACCCTGCTTCAGCCCCTGCATGCACTGTTTGGGAGGTTTGCTTGAAACTTTTTGATCTGAAGGATGAAAATACAAATAAGAGGGCAGCAAGCAACAAACGTGAATCCATCAAACTGGTAAGTGCATATCTGAACCATGAATTGATACGCAACCAAATGGGGCAGAAAGCACCACCAAGGCAGTGAGTGTCTTGGTTCTGCAACTGGTGAAGTTAAAAAATGTTGTCAAATATCAGCACAGCATTCCCCTGGTGTGTGGAAGAAAGGATTGAGTCCTTGAGAGGGGAAATAAAGTACTTTCCAGACACTGCTTCTCCAGAAACTCAAATGAGATTCCAGGAATGAGCCTTAAGCTTGAGGTCACAGGGGAAAAAAAGAGTTATCCTCAGTCCAGCTTTTCTGATCAGAACTGTAAATTATTGCCACAGTAACCTCCACACACATTCTGTTGCTGTAGTCCAGGCCAGAGTGATCAGGGAGTTATTTGCACAGCTACAGCTTGGGATCCAAGTAAACAGAGATGAGCTGCATGTCTTCCATATGGCAAGAAGTGAAATTCCAACTTCTTTGTCCTCAAATGTTCTTTTACACAGAGTGAGCAGAATCCTCATGGTCTCATTTACAGCGCATCAATAGGATCAAAGGCAGAGAGTTTCACAAGTAGCCAGCAAGGGTGAAATCCAGTAAAGGACTGGCTCCTAAAATGTGACTTGGTCTACATTTAATTGCCTAAATTGTAAATGTAAAATGGAAAAGTGACTGGTTTATTACTTCAATCTAAAACCAAACAACAGGCTGTTGCTGCCTACACATGGGAGGTGCTCTGCTGTTGCAGCACCTAATTTCTACTTTGAAGTTGCAATTTGGCATACGCCTAGGTCTGGCCATTGGACATAAGCACCAAGGTACCCTAATCCATGGCTCAACCAAGATGAGCTTAAAGTTCTTGAATTTCCTCCAAAGTCTCACAAAGGCTTCAGTCCAAAAGGCTTTCTCATATCATACCTAACACATACTGACAGGCCCCCCAAAATGCAAATGCAGCCATCACTATCTGCAGAGTGTAAATGCAGTGATGCTTTTTGTATTTTACATTAAGGACGCAAGATCTAAATTCCTTCTTCTCCTCCCTCTGAAGGCTACATCTTCTGCCTCTTGAGAAAATATCATGGCTTTCATCTGTGAATAGATTGCAGCAAATAATAGCTCCTGGGCCATACAGACACTGCCAGGTATCTATCACCTGTCAGCCGGGATGCTCACAGGAATGTGGTAAATCGGAGCTTGCAGATGAGGTTCCTGATCTGTTAGGTGTGTTCTTCATACAGTAACTTCGTGTTACAAAATGTAAGGCAACCTGGACGCAGGGGTAACAAGCCAGGACCATACCCTGAGATAAGGGCGCTAATACCCACAGAAGGAAACAGGCAAATAGCCTCCGGCAGGGCAGCCGGCCGCCGGTTACCCACAGGCAGCTGATCCAGTTCGGCTTTCTCGGGAGGAGACACCCAAGGTGACTCCACGGGGAGGCAGCCCCGGCTCAGCAGGTCTGTGTGCGGCCGCCCCAGGCGGGGTGAGCCAGCCCGGCCCCGGCACAGCGCTGCCGGGCGGCACCCGCCCCGCTGCAGGCCGGGCACCCGCAGCCCCGGCCGGGCACCAGCGGGGAGGCAGGGGCCAGCCGGCCTAATCGCGGCCGGGCTGCCGGCACCAGCCGGTGGTAATGCCGGGCGCTGCGGAGGGAGGCGGCGGCGGGGAGGGCGCAGCGCTGTGCGGCGGGAAGGTGCCCGCTGGTGCCGGCACCTGCCTCACAGCAATTACGACGCAAAAAGGGTCGCTGACAGCTTTAGGACGCGGAGCCAGAGGCGGCAGCTCTTCCGAGAGGAAAGGTCTGCTGCCGGCCAGCGCTCCCTTCCCGGAGCCGAGAGGGCGCGGAGCCCCCGGCGCTGCATCCCGGAGAATCCCGGCACCACCCCCGCAGCCGCCGCCCAGCCCTGGCTCACGGCCGGGCTGCATCCCGGCTCGGGGACCGCGTTCTCCGCGGACCTTGGACAGAGCCTCGCCGGCCGGCAGCGACAGCACATCCCCGGGGCGGCATCCCGGCATCCATCCCTCCCTCCCGGGGGCGGGGAGCCGCCGGCTTCTTACCCAGCTCCTTCATGTACTCCTCGAAGCCCTCGCTGGAGACGAGGCACCATTTACCCAAAAACGCGTCGATGGCCATGGCGGCGGTACTGGAGCTGGCGGCGTCCCCGTAGAAACGTGAAGGCAGAAGGACCAGCTGCAGCGAGGCCGCGGCCGCCTTTATAGCCGGGCCGGCAACATGTGCTGCCGGGAAGAGCCAATGGGGCTCCCGCCGAGCCCCCGCCCGGCGAGTCCCGCCCGCGGCGGCGGCGGCAAGAGCGGGCACGCCGCGGCACTGCCCGCCCTCCGCCCGCACACACACTCACGCACACTGACACTCACACTCACGTACACAGACAGACACACTCACGTTCACAGACAGACACACTCAGGCACACAGACACTCACACTCACAGACAGACACACTCAGGCACACAGACACACTCACAGACAGACACACACGTTCACAGGCACACACACTCACGTACACAGACAGACACGCTCACGTTCACAGACAGACACACACAGACATTCATGTTCACAGACACACACGTACACAGACGCACTCACGCACTCAGATAGTCACATTCACACGCAGACACACTCGCACTCGTGCACTCACATGCACACACAAACACACAAACACACACAGAGAAAACACACGCTCACTCGCACACACACACGCACACTCTTACACTTGCAACCTCTCCCTGCATCCCAGCCCAGGAACGAGGGGACACTGCCAGAGCTGTCCTGCCGAGGGATGCTGTGGCCTCAATGCTCCTTTCAACACAAACTCCATCCGGCATGGTGAAAGAGTCCAGAGTGCTGAGTGCCGGTACCCATGTGCTCCTAGCTAGATTCTGAATGCTGAATTATACTGTTTATTACCTGTCACGTTTTTTGGAAGGCTAATTCCAAATATCACCATATGGCACAGAGACAGAGCAATAAGGTAGCAGCATCCAAAGCAGTTTATCGGGTTTGACTGCCAGCCTTCCCAACAACTCCCCAGCTCCCACTGGGATCACATCTTATTGGACTACAACAATCCATAGCTACTGTTACCCTGGAATAGACCTTCTACATACACACAGTGGTCAGTTTAGCAAACAAAATCAATCAAAATACAGAATTAATGTGGGTGCTTGCAGTACTCAGGAGAAATCAAAGCCTGAATGCAACCTCATGCCTTAGCATTGGAAAAATGGAGATGTGATATCTTGGTTTTAGTCCATATTGAACTGCAACTCCTACTTCTTAAAGGAAAATACTGCAGCTGCCACTACTGTACACTGGCACAGAAGTGGAGTCATAAGATACTCTATGTCAACAGACCCTGTAAGGTTTTGACCAATCTTTTGTCAAATTCTGTTGGGTGAGTAGGGAGATTTATTGTCATATTCTGTGAGGAAGCTGCTATTTTTAAGTCACACACAAAAAAAAAATCCTGATTCCAACATACCCCCATCAGGGTTATGCCAATCTCTGCCTCTTTTGGCATTGTATTGCACTGGATGAAACCCACAGCTACTTTCTCCTCTCTGGAAAGAGGGAAATGTGAAGATATATCTGGTGTCTTCAGAGGTTCACTTTATGGAATAACCGTCACTATACTTCTCTGCTAGTGTTTTCATGAAGGAGTTTGAGATGAAGGTATCAAAACCAGAGAAGATAGCAAGACAGGTCCTGTGCTGATTCCAGCATTTCACAATATGAGAAGGTGCCATGAAGCCAAATGCTTTGGAGCAAGGAGGACTTCTTCCTTTACACTTTGCTGTGATACAACTCCACAAAGCTGCTAGCAGTTTCAAGACTGTAGAAAGTCAGATTTGTCATACAAAAAATAAATATATTTTTTAACTGATTTTTTTAAAAAATTCCTCTGTCCTTCCCTACAGAGCTGTCTTTAATTATTTTCTGCATCTCTGACTATATGCTTGCTTTTAATATGCAAACAACATTATGGCATCTGCTCATAAAACAGAGTCACATCGCTTCTTTTTTGTGTTGTTAAGTAGGTACATTGAAATGCAAGACTTCCAACAACCTTCCACTTTTATTTTTTTATTTAATCTTGTGTGTGTCTTGTGTAAGAGATTTCAGAGTAAAGGTTAAATTAGGGTGATGTTAACTAATTCATGACTGTTAAATCAACATGCTGTCCATCCTGCAGTTCTCTGGTTGCTTACAGAAAGGATAAATGAAAAGCCATTAGATTAGGGATCAAACAGAATCATCCTTCAGGAATTAGGAAGCCTTCAGTCTTGTAAAGCGAGGACAATTTCTAGAAATAGAAACCTTGGCTTTACTCCACATACACTAGCAAATAATTTTGGATCCATATTTCTGCAGTGCTGCCTGCAGATGGCTTACAATATGCAAATGGTAGTCAGGTATAAGTGCTAATAATGCAGCAGAAGATGTAAAATCCACTATTTCCATCTAGTGGTGAGACAGTATTCCTGGATCTGAAGTACCTGAAGATCCAGTTACCTGTCTGTGCTCAACATTGCTACAGTTTTGAATCCTCCCACAAGTCATTTGGCCTGGTTTATTCTCCTTACAAATTTTTCAGGTCTTGGCATGTAAGTTCATACAAGACATAAGAAGAAAAGAGACTCCTCTCTTTTCTGAAATGCAGATTGTTAGTAGACAGTGAAAAAATAATTACAAAGTTCTAATGTTTTGCATACTAATCAATCCAAAGATACGGATTACTGGCTGTGATACTAGCAATGCCACGTCTCAAAACTTCTTTGAAACAGAGTAGTGCTGAAACTGTCTGTGTAGAAAATTAAGTAACTATTGGGGCCAGAGGTGTATCCTTCTGGGTTAGGTACAAATGGCCTGGGCTACAAAATATGCATAATTTCTTATCTTGACAGTACAGTATGTATTTGTCAAATATGGCTCCTACTTTGGAAGGCAAACTAAAATATTCAAATATCCAGAGGTGCTTGAGCCACAAGGATTCATCCCTGTAAATCTCAGTTCCTGCCTGGTTTGAGACTGACATCACAATCAGACCCTTTGTGTTTGTGTAGTCTCCTCTTTAGATATATGAAAAGAGAAGCAGCAAATACATGCATACCTATGGATGGAGTTGAATTCCTATGCCCCATACTACTATTTCAATGCAGACAGATTAAAATCTCCAAAGTTTTGCTCATTTCCACATTGGACTATATACTGTTCAAGAAAAGAAGAATCAAATTTCTAAAGAGAAGTGTAAATTTTTCTGAGGAAATGGGCTGCACGGCAAGCACGTAGCCACATTTAGGAGCAACCACCACCTTGGCAGCTTGAGCTTAACCAGGATGAATGCTTTCCTCAGGTAGTCAAGCCCTTGCACCTTGTAGGAGGGGAGGATATTACAGGTCTTCATTACCAAGCACAAGGCAAAAGAGTGCACACAGACCTTCGTTCTACTCCTTCAGGCAGGTGTGCATCATGCATGATGCTTCAACTGACATGGGAGCTGGGAAGCTGTGGCCAGCAGTGTTTGCATGCAAGCTAAGCCATATTTTGTCTTTTGGAGTCACAAGACCTGCTGCTTGGGCAGGGCAGAGCACCACCTCCTCGTCTGCAACATATCACTAATCAGATTCTATTGGAGGTGTAAGTTTTTCCCTAGACCTTTATTCATTAAACTGCCCATACATTTCCCTTGGAGGGAACCCAATCTGATAGCACTACACTCTGCTGTGTGAGGGAGGATCTCTCTTTCCTTCTAGTATACAGACATATTGTATATATAGACCACCTTTTCTAAGTGGTAGGCTTCATTTAGATAAGACTACCTCTTGTGAAAGCCTTAAAAAAATGGTCAGGAAAATTGGACATCACTGCTCAAATTTTACTCTTTGGCTTATCCCTAGCTGTGGAAAAAAGTTTAAGCAGTCCATGACTAATAGTTACTCACCCCCAAGGCATGGATGGGAAAAATTGCACAGGTAGCACAGTTTTGTTTCTGTTTCCTTGTTGTACAAGAGTGGTTTTCCCTTCCCAGCCATGTCATCACCGGGCAGGCATGATGAAACATGCTGCAGTTGCCTAGCTGGCCTAAGGAAGCTTTGCCACTCAAGAGATGTTTGCTTGGGCAATACTAGACCAGGGATTATGAAGCAACCACGCATGAACCTGCAAGTTTTCCTTTGTATGTCAATATGCACAAGATCTTCCGGTGCATCAGCATTTCATTACCTCTGAGCTAGAAGAGCTGGGCATAGCTAGTGTTTTATCAATGAGCTTTGTGCAATACATCTGGTTTTGAGTCAAAGCCATATTGCTCTCCAGCATGGAGCATGGGTCCAAAGAATCCTTGCTGTGGATCTGGAGACTGCTGCATCTGCCCTGGTAGCCAGCTGTCGGGGTGTTTAGGCTCACGTGTGCCTCGGTGCTCCTCATGCCACAGAGCATTACTATAATGCAATTAGTGCACTGGCAGCCTGAGCACAGCTCCTCTACGTTGTCAGCAGCACGTTCAAAGCAAGGTTAAAGGGAAATGCTTCTAGGGCAAAGTTTACTGTGGCAATGGTGTCACAGCTCACCAATTGTAGCCTGCCTCAGTGATGAGAGAGAAAGCTCCAGAAACCTGCATAGAATTGGAAGAGGACTCCAGGACTCATTTTCCTCATTCCAGACAAAAAATGATTGGATGTCAGATCCAGCCCAGGCCACAGACTGCAGATATGTGAGCTTTTAGCTGACCTTGGAAGCTTTGAAAAGTCCTTTTCATTTAGCAGCAGTATCTACCCTGAACAGCAAACAGCTACACATAAGCATATTTTTATTTATCTTCAAAATTTTTTCATCAGCATAGTCATTACAATGCTAAAAAGAGATTAGGGTGACTACAAATCTTCCATAACTGTAGTTTTAGCACTGAAAAAGTCTTTAATCCACGTAAAACAAAAGCTCATTAGCAGGGAATACCTGCTCACAGAAGAGACTTTCAGAAAGCAAGTACTCTGCCAAGGCTTTTAGAAACCTCCGATGTACAAAAAAACCCTTACAAATGATGTCTCTGTAAATAAAGACAAATAAAACCCAACTTTGTCCTTTCTGTGTAGTCTGGAACAATAAGGAAATAAGGACAAGGACAACAAATGTCAAAATTGTTTGGAATAGGTAATGATAAATATTTCTACCAGTGAAGAAGAATTAGATTATGGAATTTGGAATCAATAAAGTACAGATGTACCCACTGGATTTTAAAAGGGTATATAAAGCTTTAGCTTTTTTCTTTGATTGCATGTCATAAGTAGAGTTCCATTACTGAGGATATTGATCAACCACTGTGAAGGGAACCTCAGAAAAAAAAATTTATATAGGTATAACCATATTTCTTATTCTCAGGATGTCACAAAGGAAAGCATCATAGTTCAGAGATTTGAAGGGCAGAGCCTGACACTCTTACTCTACAGAGACACTCATACTCTTCCCATTGTGATGTGGATACCAACACCTTTCCCAGGAAAGCCGGAGAGTGGCTGCAATTGCTCTTCTTCCTGTTGGCCAAAATCATGTATTAGGGTGCTAGGAACACGTGTAGACTGTCTACTTGACCAGGGCTCCCAAAGGACTTCATCCTGGGGTGACAAGGGCTTAGGTGTAAAGCACCAGGGGCACTGTTGATGGGAGTTCCTTTTCACCAAACAGCACAAAGCCTTCTCACACCTGCACACAGCAGGAAGAGTGGCTCTCTGGACGGCTGCTCAAAGCTGCTCAAAGCTGCTCAAAGCTTCCAGTTCTGACTTACCTTTCAAGACCTCCTTTTTTTATGGACTGTAGAAGAACATGGGGGAAAAACCCTTTGGAAGCTAAAGCTAGTTTTTGCTATAATCCCATTGTCATCACTTTAAGTTGCAAAGAGGGTTGACTACGTGACTCATGTTCAAAAGTCTTCTAAGAAAATTCTTGCCTCTGGCATCTCAAGCAACCGTGCAGGACAAGCAGGTATTTTTCATCTTGCTCTCCTAGACTTGAAAAATCTCACACTAGTTGGGTTTACATCCCTGATTCCATCTCAAGATATGATATTACATATCTAACAACCAGGCCAGAGAAGATCTGTAAGGAAGTAGGAAACTACATTGCAGTTCCCTGATTTTTTCCTATGCTTCTGCCAAAAGTTTTTGGTACTGATTCTGCCACCTTTTATTTTATGTGCAGCTTAACTTGACACCAATCTAGCTATTTGAAGGAAAGAAGTAATAATTTGATTCTTAAATTTCTCATTCCCAGTAAATAACCTGAAATACACTTGAGCAGTGGATTTTGAAGTCAAGTTCTATAAATCTTCATCAATAAAAAAGTTACTTTAAAAACTCCATGAAATTATTTATTGTTTCTTTTATTCATGCAAGTGACTTGAACCACTCAGATTCCTCAACAGTGAAAAAAACATTCCATGCATCTATGCAAGACCTGTGTTAGAGAGGTCAAACTCGCTGGCTTTGCATGCTGACCATGCAATTTTTACAGTGAGGTTGGTCTTTGACTCCTTGTTGAAAAACGGTAGAGAGCTCAAAAGAAACAGAGGAGTAGTGCCCGCATAAGGAAGGAACCTGCTGCTTTGCCTCCTACCTGTTTCCTGAACTTCCTGCAGGGATTGTCAGTCTGAATTGTGCAAATCTGTCCACTAAGGATGTCTTTCCCAGGCTTTGCTCCTATTGACCAAGCATTCCCTCCACAAACATGTCTGCTGGTCCACTTTTCCAGCTATTTCGCCTTCAAAGAAATATTCATATGGAAACAAGTCAAACTCACCTCTTCCCGTGAAGCACAATACAAAGATCTCCTTTGATGTGCTGCTATTAACCTCTGTTATTAACACTGACAGTATGTAGGAGGCTGCTTTAAGTCAAGTAGAATCTCTAGACTTGCCTTAAAATCTCTGCTTTCAAGTACCACTTTGGAATTTCAAGAGTCATGATCAAAAGATCAGCAGCTCCTTGCCTTCACACCCCACTCATCTGTCCCTGGGCTCACCCTGAGTTTTGTAAAATCCTGGGAAGATCAGGTCAATGTAAAGATCATTTTTTGTTAAGTTAATCAAAAGCAAAGTATCACCTCTACCTGTTTGTGTTGCTCCATCCCAACATTTACCAGCTTACAAAGCAAGCCTGAGCAGGAAGCAGAGAACATGGAGTGGTCTACCAGTAGCAGAGTACCTTGGCTGCTTGAAGCTACTGCATGCTCTTGGCAAGCACTAAAAAGGGCTCAGAAGAGCGACTCAGGCCTTCCAAGGGAAAAAGGGGAGCCTGGATGAGATCAAACAATACCAGCAAGGAAAAGGATTATCAGGCCAGGAGATGGAGAAGGTAGCGAAGTGCATCTGGAAGAGGCATCACTGATAGGCAACATGTTGGTCTCAATGTGACTCCAAGCCACTCAGTGGAAAGGCAAGGCCTGCATCCAGGGAAACTGGTTGCACATTGAGTTGTTGAGGTGGGCAATGAGCCAGCAATTCTGAAAAATTGCAAGGAGTGTATACATGTGTAAGAAATACATTTGGAAGCAAACATCTTGAGAACTGTTATATACAGACCCAGGATCTTCAACTTTTGAGGGATTTTTCTGGCTTCCTTATACCATATAAACTCCTTGGTCATTTAAAATGCAATCAAGCAGAGGTGCTATGTTCACTAACACTGCTGCTCCTAGTTGAAATTTTTAATAAAAATACCATTACTTTTTTCTGAAAACAATGCTGCAGATACTTAAAAAGGGAGTACCTGAGCCAGGTTATGTTATCTGAATGGCATATTCATTCATTTCAAGACTATTTTCCCTATCCACTGATACGACTGTCTAAATAAATAAGTATTTGTACAATGAAAATATCTAAGATGACTCTAATACTTGCTAAATCTCCGGGCATTAGAGATTTACCATTTTAATATAATCACCTGCTATCAGACATCCTATGTGGCCATGGTATTTGCATTTAGGCAATCCTAGTTTTTTAGGGTCTGTTCCAGTTCCTTCTATAGTTGGGTCAACACTCACATTTTTGGTGGGATACAATAATCAAGATTAGTGGACTAAAGAATAACAACATGCAAAGTCAGTGCTCACCCAGACACGCTTTGTTGTGCATGAGTGACCTTAATACCCTGTACATCCCCAGCGCTGGCCTGTGCATGTCAGGAAGCTGTCAGAGCTTTGTTTCAGGCAATCAGCAGCAGGGGCTGGCAGTGTAGGAGCAGCTTGCAGCAAAGCTATCTAAACGCTCAGGGAAGAAAGTCATTACAGATTATCTTCAACGTACTTGAAAAATAAATTCGTACCTTTATCTCCACGATACAGGGGAAGTAATTTTCTATATATTAGCATAATAATCACCAGAGGAGTGCCTTCTTGCCCATCTTGCTTGTTTATATCACTCCAGTACCTTGTAGTCTTGAGGATGCACATTTTTAGCTTGATTTTTCTGTCCCGTAGGTTTTGCTTGACACGTTGCATATTAAAAACCCAGTCATTACTTCTTTTTCATGCACAAAACGTATCAGAGCTTTATCACTGCAAACTGCAGCTCCCAGCACCCACATCAAAAGCAGCACCAGCCCACACCTCATTCCCCAAATTGTTGGTGAGCTCTCAATGGCAACGTTGCAGGCCTTTGGCCTAACCTAAGCAGAAAGATTGGGCATGAGTGGATTAAAATGAAAGCACGTAGCTGAAGTGTGTTGTTTTTACAGAGCAGGATGCCTATCCATGCTAGTAAAGCAAAGAAATAAACTACCTTTCTTTGACAACAGAAGGGATTCCTTTTGCTGATAAAAAACTAGCTAGGATCTTAATTTTTCTCCCTTTTCCATTCATAAACCTAAGCCCCAATCTTGGGCCAAAAAAATACTATAGAAAATTAATTATTGTTAATAATTATTAATTACTTAACTGCTCTTTAACTCTTTAAGCACTTACTGATGGCTAATTATTTAAGATGGATGTAGGTACCTCAAATTAAAACACAAGTTTTGTACACAGATGTACAGACTGTCAAAGAAAGAAAAAACCCCAAAAAATCATTGATATGTTACAGTAAAAGGGCTCTTGAGCATATAAACACATGATTGACCAGGGGAATAATAACTGTGCATAGGTTTTGCACTTGAACAATTCTCACTCCTCCTGTAAAGCTTTTTCAGATCAAGTCATGGTATATGATGCTATTTTAAACTGTGGGAAAAACAAAACAAAATAAAACAATAAACAATCTGTCCTTTGAAAATTCTTATTTCAATTTGGTCCTCTTCTACGGTACTCCTCTGGCTTGACAGGATTTTAAATACTCTCCATTTCAGGTGTTCTCACAACCCCTCTGCTATAAGGGAGCTCAGTAGCAGGTTTAGCAGCTCAGCACCCCAAAACCACTCTGAAGATCTGGTAGCCTAATAAAAAGGGTTCCAGTGCAGAGAAGGTATTTATCCCTGACAAAGTTATTCACATCTCTTGTTCCCACATCTAATTTCATTGTGTCGTCTTACCTCACGCTCTTCAGTTTGTTGCAAACACATGGGAAACACCCAATGTCTTTAGCACAACTCTCCTTCTCCATTGACTTCAACATTCTAATGAAGAATTGACCTTGACAGTGCTATTTAAAACCATCTTGCTTTCACAATGGACAGTGTCCATTTAATAATCTTGGCAAAAGTAAGGTAAAACTAGTTTCAGATTTGTGTCCTAAATCTGCTGCCAACTTTGGAAATACTTGTACTAATTTTAGAGAAATCAGGCATCTGATTATAAAAGAGTAGAAATAAAGCCTCTCAAGAGTACTACACCTGCAATTCTCAAAACTGGAACTACATTTTTGTTATGGACAAAAGTGATGCACAGGAAACACATGTGCAGCTGACACCTTCGCCTGCACAGCCTGAGGAGAGATCGACCCTTCCAAACCCAGAGCTTTGCAATACAGGTGAGAGACTTAAGCAGTTACTTTAATAAATAGGGTTGGACATGGGATTATGAACAATAAATACAGCTTTCCCTTTCATCTTCATAAAATAGTTAATTAAATATCCCTAAAATGAGTGACAAAACCACTACAAATTTGAACTTCAAAGATAGCCCTTTTTTCCAATTATCAAAAAAACAGACTTGAGCTAAACTTAGTTACTTCTATGCAGGATGAGTAACTCTACTGTGTGCTGACAGTCCCATAACCTTGTTACTTTAATAGCTGGGCTAAATTTACATTTAGCAAATTTCCCACTAACTTCAAAAAAAGAGGAAGAAAGTGGAAGGGACTTAGCAACAGATGTATTATAAACATAGTAGTACAAAAACCACTCTATATTCACAGCCTGCTGTCCCTCAGCTAAGTCAATGATGAATACTTCTTAAAGTTTTTCTTCAAATTTTTAATAAATTTAATAGCTTTCTGATAATAATAATATCAACTAGTCTAAAAATTTTTTGACTTACACTTACAGAAATTTTGTAGGAAATAATGTCCAAAGAGATCTGGCTTCATTGCAGTACTAATTTAATAGCTGATGTGCATTATTCACATTGATATGGAAATACATGTGTTATTAGTCCAACATGCAGCTGCTCAGAAAGATGCATTCATGCATCTTATGTCACTCTGACCCACTAAAGTTAGAAGATCTGTTGATCTAGTATGCTCTCCTTCAAGGGAAGGCAGAGAACATTTAAAGTCCTTTGGCCATCTCAGATTTTGTTGCACAGGAAAAAAATCTTCTGTGCAGCCTGCTGTTTCTAACACATGTAGATGCAAACACAGTTGGTTTTCCATTCTTCAGGGATTCTTCTTCTTGCTCTTCTGTTCTTCCTTATGGTCTTTTGCATTACATCTGGACGCCAACGCTGTTAACATTTCCACTGTCGTCAAGTGGGCTCCCTTCATTATCAGTCGATCTCCATCAGCTACAAATGAAGAAAACCTTAAGAAGTCACAAAGTGACAACTACTCTGGTGTGCAGCTGTTTTGTACATATAAATCCAAATATGTAGTTCACCTTGTCTGATTAGAAAGTACTCCAGCTACCAAGGAACCTGGCTATGCACCACCACTAAACATATCAAACTGCACATAATACACATTTAATTTTCACTTCTGCACTGCATTATTGAAAACTCTAAAGCATTTGTCTAGGTATGCCTATAGTAAGAACACATTTGATAAGGATGGCTCATACTATGCCCCCAAAAGTCGTCTCACAAAAGGCAAAGAAGGCATTGGAAGGCACAACTTCCACACATGGCTAAGCATTTTAGTAGCCTGTTGTCTGTGGTCCCTTTAACGTACTTCTTCAGCCAAAACAACAAATTGGTTCACACAATCCTGTGGTTATAATGTAAAAAAATAGGAAGCACTAGGATTTCTAGAATTCTGAAATAATTTATTTTAAAACAGGTAGTAGTAGAAGTTGAATGCCACCCAAGTTAATTATTTTGCAAGATTTGCAAATACAAAACTGATACCCAAATAGTGAAATACCGTGACTGGTATCCACGTTCCAGCCTCATCTTTGCCAACTACAAGGGCTACAAACACTTCACTGGAGAAAAAGCAGCTCTTAAAAAATGAAGAGTTTAGAGGTGTCTTGGTGTTAATGAGATAAACTGGTTTGGGTTTACACTGTGAAAAAACACAGAGCTTTACTGCTTTAGTCTTAATACATCACAAGGATGGGAAAGACAGAGGCATAGGGGAGAGAGACAAGCAATGTTAACACTTAAATAGGTAGACTTTCTTAAGCACAGGAAAGACCACTCAACACTTTTGACATTTCCACCAATTCACTAAAAATATGGAAGTTTAAAGATAAGAGGGTAGCAGGAATCCATATTAATGAAAACTTTAATGGGCTACATGACATATTGGTCCATTATAGCACAGCAGGAAAGAAGATGCAGCCAGAGAAAAGGACAAAAGCAGATTACAGCCATCTGTTCATAGCCCAGAATCTGGGACGCTTCCAGGACTGATGAAATTTCCACCACCAATTCCCTGCCCGCTCACTATACCCTCAAAGCAAAGCAAGAAATTTGTTGTACATAGTTGACCTCATTCTGCAGGTCCATCTGCACATGTATAGCCTCACTCATCTGAGCAGTTCCTTCAAATTACAGTTACTCAGTTGCATAAGCAACTAAAGGTATTCAACCTTCTGTTCTCAAGACTGAGATGCCTCCACCACAGGTAACATTAAAAAATTACAGAAAGTAAGCAGATTATTATATAAAAATAGAGCTACATTTACTTTCCTGGCACTGTACCTGACTGCAAGATCCCATAAGTACAATACTACAAAAGCACACTCAGCTCCAATGTGGTCAGTTATTGGATCTAAGATTCTAAGATCCCTTAGATCTAACAACAATAGAGACATATATATATATATACACATTTATCTAGACATCAGGCTGTTAGTGACACCCTCTTTCTTTTTTCCTCCCAGCAGCCCAACATCTAGTTATGGACCAGAACCAAAAAAAAAAAAAACAAAAAAAAAAAAACAAAAAACAAACCCCAAAAAAACCCCCACCAAACCCCAAAACAAATAATTTTTTTAAAAAATCATGGTTAAAAAAATAAAATACAGAATACAATAACATTGTAACAACACAAACTCAGGTGTTTTTTGTTTGTTTAAAAACAAGCTCCTTACCAAACATAACATCTATAACTGGTTCAGATCCATCATGTCTCACATCAGTAGTCACTTCACAGTTTGTATTAGTAGCTTGGACTTTTTTATGGTAAATACATTGGAGAAATTTTCTGAAAATATATTAAAAATACATTAAGTAGGTTGTAGACAGAAATTAAAGTAAGCATATTTCTAAAACTAATTTGCATATCTCGATATTGCTGGGCAACAGAGTATAAACAAAATAGGATTTGTACTTAAGTTCAGACAGGTACTTCTTACGAGAGAACCACTCTTAAAAATCCAAATGGATATTCCTTATATACAAACATGTAAAAAGCACACCAAATAACTTTGGAAAATTTCAGTGTATACACCTTCTGTGTTTCTCTTAGCCAGACTAGTAACAATAATTTTAAAAAAACCAGCAAAGGCATTTTCATTTTTCTTTATGCATCATTTGCTTGCCAATGTTTTCTTGTTTGGGTTTGAGACAGCATTTATTTATACGACATCTCTGGTCTCCTGTAGATTTCTGAAATGAGTGACGCTACTTTAGGCTGCTATTCTGGCAGTTTAAAGATGTCGTAAATTAAGCTGTGTTACTAAATTCATTTTAAAAGTAGGTGTGCCTGTAAAGTCATTACAAAATGGCATTTTGGATTTTTTTGGTGCAGAACCTACATCGCTGGAGAAGCACAATCCCTTAAATTCCTCCAACAAATAATTACCGGGATAGAGGAGCTGCTGTTGCCCCGCTCCCCCTTCCCAGCACCTGGAGTAGTTATATACCCTCACCACAGGATCAGCCACTGCGGGGCAACCCACTGAGTATCTGGTGAACTCAGAGCACACGCCGATAACAAGGTCTGTGGCTGGGCACAGACCCTCGGAACAGCAGCACGGAAAGAGCCCCGGTGCCGAAAGCCCAGCCCTAGCGCCGCCGGGAGACGCGCCGAGAGCCCGCCACCCGCGAGGCCGCAGGAAGGGCGCTCGGAGGGCGCCGAGGCGTCTACAGACATGGAGCCCAGACAGAGCGGGCCGGGGCCAGGGCCGCCTCCGCAGCCCCCTCACCTGGTGCTCTCCACGTTGGGCTCGAAGGGGCAGAACCGGACCGCGATACTCTTCACCGGCCGCAGCACCACGCTCACCTTGGACGCCATCTTTCCCCCGCCCCCTACTACAACTCCCAGCAGCCCTCGCGCAGGAGCGCTCGGCCGCTGCGGCAGCGCCGGCCCGCCCCGCGGGCACCTGGGAACTGTAGTCCGTGCGGCGGCCGTGAGGACGGGCGGCCCGCGGGTGCGCTCCCTTCGCTGGGAGGGCTGTCGGCCCCACGGGCCTCGTTCAATGACCCGAGGCGCTCCGGGCTAGGCTCCTTCCTGGCTTCGGGGGATGAGGGGCCAGCTGAGCTGCCTCTGTCAGAGAATCATCGACTGTTTGGGTTGAGAGTTTAAATTTAATGGAGTTCCAACAGCTCTGCCTGTGCAGGGGGCACCTTTCACTAGACCAGGTTGCTCAAAGCTCCATCCAGCCTGCCCTTGAACACCTCCTAGGCTGAAGCATCCGCAATTTTTCTGGACAGCCAGTTCCAATGCTTCACCACCCTCACAGCAAAGGATTTCTTCCTAATAATCTAATCAAAACTTACTCTGCCAGTTTGAAGCCATTGCCCTTTGTCCTGTTTTTACCTGCTCTTGTAAAAAGTCCGTGTTCTGCTTTCCCTTTGGTACTGGAAGGCAACAACAAAGTCTCCCCCAGAGACTCATCTCCTCCAGGCTAAACAACCATGACTCTCTCAACCTTTCCTTGCAGGAGGGGTGCTCCATCCCTCTGATCATATTCGTGGTCCTCCTCTGGACCTGCTCCAACAGGTCGATGTCCTTTGTGTACTGAGTACCCCAGAGCTGGATGCAGCAGCCCAGGTGGGTTTTTGCAAGGGTGGAGTAGAAGGCAAAGATAAAGATCATTGAGGAGCTGCCAATACAGCTAAAGATAAATTAGAGGGAATAACTTGCAATACATCAAGGAGGAGAGAGATTTGCAAGAGGCACTGCTGCTGGAAGTGAACACATTTGGTTTTTCATTCATGACTGATTATGTCCCAGGAGCTGCTTCCCAGCCCTTGAATTAAGCCTAGAAAAAAAGGAGGTTCGGGGTGACCTGATCACTTTCTACAACTCCCTGAAAGGAAGCTGTAGCCAGGTGAGGATTGGCCCCTTCTCCCAGGCAACCAGCAACAGGACAAGAGGACATAGTCTTTAGCTGCACCAGGGAAGATTCAGGTTGAGCATTGGGAAGAAATTCTCCAAGAAGTGGAATTGGAATGGGCTGCCCAGAGAGCTGGTGGAGTTACCATCCTGTTTAAGGAAAGACGGGACTCGCCACTTGGTGCCATGTTGTGGTTGACAAGGTGGTATTTGGCCACAGGTTGGACCTGACGATCTCCGAGGTCTTCTCCACCCCTGCTGGATTTTGCGGCTCTCTCTGGGTGCCGCTGTCGCCGTGTGTCCCGGTGCCACTAGATGGCACACAGCTCCCTGGCTAACTGGGGCGGCAGCAGGGCATTCAAGCTCGCGTTGTGAATTTCTGTGCAATATTCGATACAGACCCACAATCCTGACCTACGGGAACTGCATTAAATAGCTGTCACCTCTTGGAAGGAATAACCTATTTTTATAAGCTAATCTTTGTTTATTCCAAGTCGTCTTTCTTAAAAAAACTCACATAGTCATTCAGTAAAACCATTGTCTTCGGTGAGATTTGGATAAGAAATTAACTAGCAAAACTAAGCACAATGGAGTCAATATAGGTGTAATGTTTAAAGTTTTTATTCTCTCGCTCAAGAGAATTTTAAAAAATGTGCATAATTACATATATATTTGTTATATATAATGGCCTTCCCTTACAGGAAAAAAAAAAAAAAAAGAAAAATACATTATTGTGAGATACCTTTTAAAAGGCTTCACTGTAACCAATAATGGCTGTTTTAAAAAGGAATTTTTCCTATATAGTAAGCTTAGACACAGGGCCAGATAAATAGAATATTTTGCATTTGGAAGGCAAAAGTAACTTATGAAATTTCAACATCTCTTTCTTCATTACAACACAAAGAGCTCATTTAAAATCTGTGACAAAATTTCCACTGGCTTCTATGGCAATACTGAAGGAATAACACTGGTAAAGGACAGGGGAAGAAAGAATGATCACTGATTTTTCTAAGGGCTTCATCCTTCACACTGTTGGTACTGTGGCACTCACTGACTTAAAAATATGACCCAAATAGTTTTATATTTGCTCTTATTACATTTTGATAGTAATTTAACAAGAATGTTTAGCTTACATTGCACTGTTAAATGAAGAGAAAATTTTGTTTACTCCTTTCCTTGCTCAGATCAGTTAATTTTTTGACTTTTATTGTCAGCAGTAAAATTTGCATCTTTCCCCTTAAGCCATCTGTTCAGAGTAATTGAAAACTAACTCTGATATTTCAAATTAATTTTTAATTTTTTGAAGTCTGAGAGATTTGCAGTAACACCATACAACGGGTATCTGTTAACTGAAAGGCTCTGTGGTTTTTTCTCCCTTCAAAGAATAGTCTGTATCTGTGATATGAAATTCCTGCTCACCCCTGCAAATAGGAATATCTCTTCCTTGGATGCTACCCCTACTTGAGGACAACCAAGTCTTTCCTGACACTCTAAATGCAATGTTATTAGGTGATGATAATTCTGGTGGGAATGTGAACTTTTACAGCTACTAAATTAGATAAGTAAGCAGCAAAGTGGCACAGCTATTAAAAAAAGAAAAAAAAAACAAAACAAAACAAAACAAAAAAACCCAAAAACAAGCACCAAAAGAAACCACAACACCCAAGCATTTCCTCATCTGCCTTTAAAACCAGGTGGTGGCTAAAGGCGGTACACTGGACTACTCTCAGTTTATACCACAGTAACTCCAGTTGACCTCTGCCATTTCAGGAAAACTGATAATTTATCCATGTAAGAACTTGAATCCATCTCTCCAGCTCCAGCAGGTAATCTGGGAACTCTAAAGTGTCTGCATTTGAGACTGTTCTTATCCTTGGGAGTCTAAATGATTCATGATTCTTATACCTGGTGATAATCATACACATACCTAAAGCATAATAACATGAAGAAGCATCAAAAGATACTTCTTCATGTTATTATGCTTTAGTTAAAATTTTAGTATCACCTTACACTAGGTGGATCGTTTTTATTATAAATACTGCCTCATCCCAAACCTACAGACTTCCAGGTCATCAGTTTCACTGAAGTGTAGCCCAGAGCCCATAGATGACTTATATCTGGGTACCATATTCAGCAGGGAAAAACTGTTTTTTACACTGTAGTTATGCAGAGAAAAGTTGTAGAAAAAAGTTATGGAGAAAAAGGTCAGTAGTATTAATTATACTAAGTAAATTTTCCTCTTTTCTCATTGATCATTCCAGATCTTTTAGATCCTGGGAAGATTCTTCTGCTTTTCCTTCTGTTTCCTAGCTGCTTTCATTTTCTGTTCTGTTTTCTGACTATAGAAAGGCCCACAGTTCAGAACTCTTGAAGTCTAATTTCTCCGTGGTTTGGGCATGCCTGGTTTTAGCACCTTGGCTCTGGCTTTTGGTTGCTCTTCAAATTCTGCATGAGGGAGGCTTCTCAATGCTGCATTTCAGGTGTTGTGTAACACCTCCGTTTGTTTGTTCGGTTCTGGAGACCTGGATCGTTATCTCTGACTGTCCTCAGCTGATTGCCTCCTCTGCATCTTTATCCTTATTCTGCTGAGTCTTTCTCTGAGCCTTGTCACAAACGTCAATAGGCCTGGAATTTAGCAATCAAAATGTCATGTCTACACATCTAGTTATAACGCTGTGTGGTCCAGGAATAAAATTTAATGCTCCCCTCAGGGCAGTAGGCAGTGCTGAGGAGAAGTGAACCAACACAAAGCCGGCAGCCCGCCTGTTCTGCACCGAGGTGATTCTTCCAGATGACCACCCAGAAGAGGCTCTTCGAAAAAGAGCTGTGTGCTGGGCCTGACAGGAGGAGCAAATTATTTCTGGAAACAGGAAAACACTCTGACAGGTGCGGTATCACGGAGCATATCTTCGAAAGAGCAATGGACAGAGACAGTCAAGATCACAAAGGACTTGCAGCAAGTCTTTATAAAATACTAGAGCCACGCTGAAGGACGTGTTGGAATGAATTCCCTACCATACTGGAGGAACACTGCTTATAGTCATAAAAATATAAACCAGTCTGTGTTTTCTGTCTGGCTTTGTTTCTTCCTTTGAACTGAATATTTTACACCATATGCCAGTTGCTGAATTTTAAAAATATTTTCCCAAAGAGAAGAGCCGGTAAAAGTCCTTTATTCTCTGAAAATTGTGGAAATCAAGCATAGTTTTCTACCGATAGTACAACAAATTTGGCATTTTATTTATAAACCAATGAATAGTTGCATGCTGTTAATGTGGTTTTCAAAAATAAAAACAAAAATAAAAAAGAAAATCAACCAGCAAAGGTGCCACTTACAATGAACCTGCTTTATAATTAATTCTGAAATAATAACTCTGCATATCAGTTCAGAAAAGCTCTTATGGGAGCGAATAAACAGATTCCCTAGTTGCTCTTTACTCCTCTGCAAACATGTATTTCTATTGCCTGAGGTTAACAACTGCCAGCAGAAATATTTGCTAAAATAATATGCAACATTTAACTGGCTGAGAACATACTGTGCCAATTCCTGACTTGTAACTTAATTTCTTGAGGATAATACCAAAAGCTTTATTTTGTGCATTTTCTTCCCCATCTAATAAATGCTACATTAAGTATCTGCAGTTATCCTTTGGAATTTTATGTTGATTTAAAATATGCACTTGCTTCTGGCAAAGAAAGTTCATTATCATAATAGCAAAAGGCACAAAGGTGAGCTGGAATGAACGGCAACAACTCAAGGTTACCACCTGAGTCCTTGAGGTCTGGAATCTGTTCTTGAAGCTCCAGGTAGATTCAATGGCACAGTCTCATTTGACAGATCTGACTCTAAGTCATTATCATAGTTTGAGGGGGAACAGGTTTTTCACAGGTGCTGAATTTGGGGAAAGCAGTTGTATTAGAATTTGAACTATATTTTCAAAGACTTCCTGAAGGTTTGTCTGTGCTTCAAATAACTTGTTAGAGGTTTTGAGGAGCTCAGCTCAATACAAATATTGACATTTGTACACTTTGCTAAGGGCATGCTTCAGTGCTGTGAATACCATAAGCAAAGCAGTTTGTTTTCACTGTGTTCTGCTAAGAATAGCTGCGCCTATAGATTGATGGTTTAAGTTATTAGTATTGTCAGCAAAGTATAACAACACTGCTCAATTGAATGTGGTGACCAGCCAAGATAGTCTCTCTGTATGCTTTCATTTGTTCCATGTCAAGAACTTTCACTTTATATTCTACAAGCTTATTTATGCACCAGTTTTAACTTCTATTTTGTATCTTTGAAGAATATATCTAAGTGTGGCCTACATGTAAGCCATAGAATACTGCTTAACACAGATAAAAGTTGAATCATGAAGAGTCTAGACATTCAGAAGTAAAGGAACTGGATATCAAAATAGGGGATTTTATGCAACCATTTGCTGTAACAAATTTCATAAAATTTAATCTATTTATTAACATAAGTAAAAGGTATCTCCTCAAGAGAGTCATTATAAAGAATTCTTACCACCTACATGAGTAGAAGATCATATTTTTTTTAAACTCAAACAGGTATCAATGTCACTGACATGCTACTAAATTTAGTATTGCAATTCCAATATAATGTAGTTTGACTTACAGAGAGGCCATGATAAAAAAATATTCCTAGTTGTAAGTTTAAATATGCCACAACATTCTTCATGTGAAGCTCAGTCTACATTTGCAGTCCTATGCTCAGTTACAAAAGACCCCATACCAAACCCCCTAGCAACTGGATCACAAAATCTGTTGGTCTTAGCTTCTACTAGGATAAAAAAGGTAAGTTTTGTTAAAAGCCTGCTTAGCACAGGAAGAGTACAATTCAGGTGGTGTCCCACAAGAATTATAGGTGAAATGTGGTCAGTGATATGCACTGACTTACTGCAGAAATTAATAGAATAAAGATCTGAGCCATTTTGAAGTTTTGTCAGATATCTCCTTATGTGATTACAGTAGTGGTGTAATATTGTGTACTAATTGAGCAACATGTCAGGAAGATAAAGGAGAACAAATAAGATATTGCAAGAGTTGGTTGTTACGCATACAGAAGCTACATTATAGAAACAATAGGCAGCAGATGAAAATTTAGATAGATTTTCCCAGGAAATTTATGTTACACAGATGAAATTAGGAATATGAAATACCCTATAAATTGCAGATGTGGTGAGTTTTATTCAGGCATATATTACCAGTTAATTCAGGAATGAAACAAGTATCATTTCTCAAAGCAGTGATTTTCAACCTATGGACCCTTAGTCTTCTGTGGCCAATGGGTTCCTGAAGGATTATTTAAAAAAAATAATAATTCTTACTCTTAGCAGAGTTCCAGTCAGGGTCAAGGGTCTCCCCTTGAACACTGTGAGGATCCGCAGTGTTACTGATCTTTACAGATCAGTAAATGTTGATCACCATGGTGTAAGTGGTCACTGTTCAGCCCTGGTAAGAGATAGCAGAGTATTGGTTACTAGGCTAGTTCCAAATGGTCAGATTTTACAGACAGAAATTCCTAATGTTTTAAAAATATCAAATATTCTTCTCTCTATCACTCAAACAAGAAGAAATCATCACAACTTTTGCCCAGTCTTGAATTACTGACAGTATATCCACATTTCATCCCTCTGAACTACATTAATTAACTTGAACATCTCAGGGCCCTTAGGATAACCAATTCAGTTCTTACCACCTTTATCCAATTTATTGTGTGACATGTTAAACAGAGAATGTGCAAGTTGGAGATTTCAAACACTTTTGTTTAGTTTTGTGCATATAATACTGTTGTTCACCTATTGAAATTGCTGTATCAAATTTCACTAAAGTCAGTCACATTTCCCTCTGTTGTACTGATGGCTAAAAAATATCCTGGTGAATCAAAACTACTAAATTAGAATTATTTTCAATAGATTTATATTTATGCTGTTTTCCCTTTTTCTTGATGAATGGGCAATATATAAAGATAAGAGATTAATAATTATAATATATATAAATATATAAGATATAAAGAATATTTAATATCTGAAATATAGAAAAATATATAAAATATAATGTATAATCTTTAAAAATCATTTCTAGAAGTAAGAAAATTTGTCTCTTATTAATGCCCCTTTGAGAAACTTAGTGGAAATCAAACATTTGTGACTGGTATGACCATACCAAGCTCTAGAGCTCTGTAGAGATACAAACAAATATTTAAGAGAACACCACTTCAAAAGGAAGGAAGAGAAGCTATGAATTTAGCTATTTTATTCAATCTCCATCATGCCTGCAACGAGAGAGTACATTCATCTGCTGTGTTTCCTCCCAGCAAATCCATATCATCAAACAAAGGATAAAACATCAGTTTCCAAGGCAGCTTTTTCTGGCAAAATACTTCAGCTCTGTACAGGTACAATAACAATGTGAGGTTTGGGGGGCACAGGCTTTCCTTGTATACATGTCCCTTGTACAGCAGCAGCTGAGTTTATTGGCAGTACTAAAATTCAGGTGATGCCTTAGCCCACTCCCACGCTACAGACACAGAAATGATTTGTCTCCACAGACGCTCCATTGTCCAAACTAATAAGAGTGATGCTTTTGCCATGACTGCATAGAAAGGAGCACACCATTTGAGAAAGGCAGCAGCACACAGCAAAGAGGCAACTGCCTGTGGCTTCTCACAAAACACATTTATGACAGCAGACAGCTCCCTTGGAACAGTGGTGATGAGCCAAAGGTCTCTGCTGCCGCAGCCTGTGCTGCCTGCAGTAGCCAACAGCACTGTTCTGCCTTTTGTAGGGCTTCCACCTACATGTCTGTAAGCAAGCAGATTTCTTCTCCCAGTCGTAGACAAATATATACATAATCTATTTCAGTTATTGATTTCTTCTATTTAGTAGTGACATATTTAAGTTTTAAATCCTCTGTGCTACTCGCTGTCTAAACAAGCTGTCCCTGTCTCCCCCTCTCTGTGGGCTTTCAGGACATAGTCAATACCTATAAACTCCAAAGATGTGAAGGGAGGTTTCCTCTCATTAATGAGTTCCATGAGTGCAGGTCTCTTTATTCCTTCTTGTGATTTGTGTCCACAATTTCTGACCTTTACTCCCCATCTTGTCTTATACATTGTGTGCCCCTAGGGAATGTACTCATGTATGTCACGGGACTTACTTGCAGATTTTTGCTTTATGTTATACACCTTCATTCTCCCCTTTCAGAGTATTCTCATCTGTTTATAGATCGTGCAATAGCTCAATGGGTAAAATCATTCTCTAGAAAACCAGGTTCTGGGAAAATTACTTATATTGCTTTCAGATATTGCTTCTCTACCAGATTTTTCACTCCATTTATGTCAATAATGCAATTTTTTACTCTTTAATGCTACAATTCCTCAGTAAAAACCAATTATCTTTAGGAATATCATAGCTGTCAGGGTTCTTTTTACACTATGCTCATCATACCTGAGGTTCTGACTCCGTCATGTTGCTAAGGTTTCTGGAAACTGGGTTATGACTCAATCTCTTTCTCCCTCTTAGAGCACCTCCAAGAGACTTAAAGTGAGTCACAGAATAATAAAAAAATACAAGTGAAGGAACAGTTTCTTGCCTTCCTAACCCTACACAGAGTCCACGTACTTCAAAATGTCCAGGGATTGTGGGCATGTGATGAGAGTAGTTTCCCAGGGCCTCCCATCGCTTCTTTGAAAGCCAGCAGTGTTGGCTTCAGAAGTCTCCTATGGATCCCCTGCTTCTAAATATTCAAGTTCGCCCCATGATAGAACAGCCTCGCTCTGCTCACTAATGCAGCATAACAAATTACACTTGAACAGCTTGAGAGCTGCAGGTGGCTAAAGAGTCCCCAAACTGCCATCCACCATCTAACAGCAGCCAGCAGTTTCCAAATTTGTTGTAAATCCTTGCAGCTAGTAACTACAAACATTCATCTTTTTCTCCATCTAAAGAAATTAGGTTGCGGCCTTCTCATCCTAGAAATGTGGGGAGGGCAAGTCAGAGGAGGGCATTATGGTGCAAGGAGCCTCACAAAGACAAATGGGGACAGCGTCTAAACCATTCTCCATTCTCTGTTTTGCTAAAATTCCATTTTACAGAGAGAAGTGCCTGATTAGGATTCCAATCCTTACTGGAAATTTGATGAAGCCACCAACAGCTTTACTAAAATACTAATCTTTGAGTGACAGTACACACACTTGCATAAAAATGATCTTTCTATAGACATCCGGTTTGAATATATGCATAACTGGCTCAACAGGACTTGGGCATGATCAAGATCTTGGAGCAAAAATCAGGAAATGCCATAAAGCAAAGTGCCATGGGAATGACAATGTTGTATGTATGTATTTATGAAAATTTTCCATCAGGAAAAGCAATCAAACATGAAGCAGTCTTAGTCTGCTTTTCCACAGAATTTGCCCAGCACAAGAGTATGCATGAATAAACATAACATCTACATGAAATAGAAAAGGGATATCAAACCCTTTGGTTGGTATGAATCCATAAATGGATTGCTCTTCCCCTTTAGGAAGTTGGTAATGTCTGAGCAGCACTGGTCAGCCAATGCTTGAAACCTTGGCTGAAAAGGCTCATGCTTTGGTTTTTTGGTAACCATTCCAGAGAAACAATGCATGCAGTGAGCTGAAAAAGTTATTTTGCAGCTCATTCAATTCAATTCAGCTCACTCAGGTGACATTTAAGAGATGTCTCAGTTACAACTTATTTTAAAGCATTTATGCATTGTATCAATCAGAGAATCAAAATGAAGTTGCTTGAAAACTGCTGATTAATTGCAAAAATTAGTACTGGTGCAGAAAAGAGAAGCAAGGTATAAAATTGTTAACTTGTGATCTGGAAGCTATTGAAGTCACATAACCAATAATGATAAGGTAGGAAACAAAAAAAAAAAAGCCCCCCAAATAGTACTCAAGTTATATAATTTTCATCCATTTGATAAGGAAAGATAAGTTACCACAACAGACTTGGAAATACATGAGGCTGATGTGCTTTGGAAACGCATCAGATGGCTACGAGCACTGACCTGTATTTTGCACCAGCACTTGTGCTGAAGGATCTGATGCTTTCCACTGCTGATACTCATGGCAACAGGGATCCAGGCTTATGCTAGGATGCATCCATCGAAACCATTGGTGTTCTGTGACTAAATGTAGTCCCGTTCAAGGAGGTCCATGGAGAACTCACTCCCTGGATGAGCCTCTGAATCCATGGGAGCTGACTTCATAGGACCACCATTTTATCCAGCAAGAGCATTTGGGTCCATTCTCCTTCTGCTTTCCCATGCTCAGGGAGTGATTTTCCTGTGCAAATAAGGGAGAAGAGATAAATCCAAAACATTCCCCCAAATATCCCCTGCATATTAAACATTTAATCATATTGAGCTGTGTCTGTGCTTGTTTCTGGGATGATACTGACCTGCTACAAAACCTGTGCTCAAAGGTTTGTTGACATTAAATTTATCCAGGTGACATTGGTTCAAAATTCTTGTTGAAATTTTTGAATACAACTAAATTAACTGTCTCTAATACCAGAATTGCCTTCTAATTAATATGAATTTAGTATGACTTCCTTAAAAAAAAGCTGAGTGCCACAGAAATGGTGACTGTGTCTAATTGTGACAACATTATGTTCAATTGTATGTTATAGCTAGACAAGTCATATCAGATTTGCTTTAATGGGTTTTCCAGAAAGCATTTTCTCAAACTGGTGCACAACTTAACAGCCAGAGCTTGCGTAATTCTTTTCTTGGATGTTTCACAATGTCATTTTTTGATCTTCTAAATGTGATACTCCAACTAAAGTAACAGAGCAAGTAATGTTGGCAATAGAAGCAGGTAATGTGAAATTCATACCTCACACCTGCTTTTCTATGCCACTTTGTCTGTGCCAAAATGCTACTCTCTTGTTGGAAGCTAAGCAAATATCAGATGCCTTTCATTTCCCAGACGTGTATGCCACATGCCACAATGTGCTCCAAGTCTTATTTGCATTTGAAGAAGCAAGAATCAGTCTTTTGTGTGCTTTTATTGCAATCATTGCAGTTGTAAGGATATATTTTTCCTGGCAGGTATAGATTGCTTAATTGGTTCTGTCCATCCAAGTGTCTCTGCTTTTTTCTGCATTATCATCCTGTTTGTAAGACTTGTGCTACCTTGATTTCTTTTCCTCCTGTCCTAAGCATATGTGAAAATGATGAGAAAATGTAAGGTAAAAGGACCCCACATTCTGTTTCTTTGCAATAGTTCTTGCTTCTTCTACTCTGTGCTGGCTGTTTTGCTTTGGGGAACACTGGCCTGCAGAACTCCAGAAAGTCTTCTATGTCTTAAACTACAGCCAGTGCTGTGTGTTATAAGGATGCAGGACCTCCCTGCTGCCTTCTAACTTCCCTGTTTCTTACAGACACAGGCAGCCTGGAATCATTCTTGACTAACTACTGCCTTTGGATTTCTTTGGTGAAAGATGAAGAATGATGGCAGGAGAAAACTCACTGATGACGGTGACATCTTTCTCTCTCTGGCTTCATTTTTATGAATGGGTTCATTTCTCTTTCTGCTGAACTCACCCAGAGTTTCAAAAGGATCCAAGTGAAAAAAAGAAATGATAGATTCCTGCACTCCTGGACAGGATTCAGCTGTCTTTCCATGTGTGCTTACTGTTATTTAAGAGAGTGGGTGCATCCTGCCTGTTCTCCAGCTGCCCACCTTGTGGGAAGGTCCAGCTTTACTCCTAAGCCCAAAGTCATATCGTCCAGCCCATGCAAATGACTTAGATATCCCAAAGTACCTTCAATGGATATCTTAAGAAGTGCATCCCTGGATTCTGAAAGCATAGAAAATATTTTAATTTAATGCATTGTATGTAGGAATAAGTTTGGACTGGTATTACAAAAATCATGGATCTCTTCAGTAAGGTTTTCAAGATTCTGGTATTAGGAAAACAAACAGAATTTTCTCTCATTAAACATCTACCTGCTGAGATCTGCAAAAGAGAAAATGAAAGAATATTTTAACTTTTTTGGTGAATTTTTCAATTTTTCATTGGAATGTGCAGCATTTTTGGTGAGTAGAGATCAGCATACTCAATAATAAAGGGAGACAGAATATGTTTTAATGTCATTACGGTTGTGAAAAGTCAAAAAATAATTTATAGTTTGCTTTCATATGGGAGAAAGAAAGATCAGCAATAAATAATTTTAAGTGAGGAATGCACCTAGATTTGGTGGATTTTCTGGCAATATGGTTAACTCTCTCCTGCTCCAACCTAAGGAGCAGAACAAAAGTAAACAAATGGCATCAGCCCATGAGACAGATTTCAGTCAAGTCAGTAGTAGTAGTATTGTAGTAGTATTGCTGGAATTCAGTTGCTAGCTGATGTCAGAATGGCTGAACTTGCTGTCAAATTACCTCAGTTTACCACTTGCCTGCCATGCCTCCCCAGTTAGACATAAAATCTATTCATTCCTTCTTGCCTGCCTGGGTGAATTTCATACTCACTCTGTTGTGAAAAAAGTACGATCTCTCCAGCTCCAACAGGAGCTCCTCTTTAACCTGTTTGGGTTTTTTCCTCCATGAGCTGGCCCAGCTGGCCATTGTGGCCATTGCTATGTACAAATAATTCACTAAGGCAAGAGCTGTGTGAAGCTCTGGAGCAGTGTGGGCTTCACCTGCAAGACAGCTCCTAGCTAAAGGCTGTCTTCTGACTTGCCCAGAGTGTTATTATAGGGCTTTACTGTGCCAGGTATGGGTTTGTTCTGCTGACTAAAAGCTGTGAATATTTCAACTCAAGCAAGTTTAAAAATTTTTCAGAGGCAAACTTCAATTGCATGATGTTTCGTTGTAACGTGGCATCAAAAAACATATTTGGGAGATATGAAGCAATTACATGGTTGTTAGGAAAGAAGAAACCATGATACAGATTCAGCAGAAAGAATAATGGAATTTAACTACCCCATGACAGGACACACACTTCAGACTCCTTTGGCCTTTTCAGATCTAGCAACAAAATGGATTCAATGCAATGGTAGTAGTGAACAGGCTTTAAGGGCACAGAGAGAAGAAACACATCTTTCCTCAATGGACTATTCCCAAAAAGATCTCAGAGTTTCTGTTTCCCACCAGGAGAAGTTATCTTGGGGCAAAGGTGCAGAAATGTCCTGATGTGCCTGGGAAGTGGTGCCCTGCCTGGGATAGCAGTCCATAACCAGAGTGGAGCAGGTCCTGTCCTAAAATGTGTCCACATTTACAGCTTCACACTTCACAGCCTTCTTCATTCAGCTCTTATCCAGCAGGTTTTTGTTGTTGTTATAATAAAGGGCTTTGTACTCTTTGGATTTAGCTAAACAATCAGATAATTTGATAAAGCACTGTAGATGGAAACAGTATGGGTTTTTTCCCATTGCGCGGTGCTTAATAATAATAATAATAATAACAATAATAATAATAGTTGTTGTTGTCTGATAATTTTTCTTTCTTCCTTTAATTTGCTCAAATGAACTTTCCTTAGATAATTAGACTCCTAAGCTACTTAAATGTGGATCACTCCAGTGGCTATTTCAGCCATTTGGAAGAAGCACACAGCAGCTTCACACAGAGAGGGAAATAATATCAGCTTTGCTATCCCCCAGGAAACAAACACAGATGTTCTCCATTTGAAATTAGAGTAATTTGTCATTTCCTGCACACCACAAGACTGCTAGGTTCAACAAAAAGGTAAAGTTGGAACACTGAAGCAGATCTGGAGCACCTTAGATGATACAAAATAGAAACTTGTGCTGCAAGGGACATACAGAACAGAAGTACTGTTTATTTGTACCATGTTAGTATTTAAAATTAGAATGACAGTGGCAGTGTGCTGGTACTGCCTGGAGGGGGAAGTTTCTGTAGACAAAGGTAAAAATACATGATTTAAATCTTTTCAGCTCCCACAAGAAAAACTTCAACAGGTTGATCCATATTTGGATGCACCACATCTAAAGAAACCCGTGTGACTAGCTGAACAGCTATTTTCTGTTCATGGGTTGTCCACATTTCCTTAAATTTATGTGACAAATTCTTTAGTGCTGGACTGTTGAGATTTGAGTGATAAGATTTTGTTATAATTGGTCAGATTTTCCCCAAGGTATTCTCCAGCTGGGTGATGTAGGTATGAATGTAATATTTCAATTACCTAGATGCTTGTAAAACAGCAGCTTTGAAATACACTCTCCAAATCTCTCGGCAGGCAGGTAGAAATGTGTAGGGCTCTTTTCAAATTTCACAGGAAGGAGCCATAAAAGTGAGCTCAAAATTATAAACTACTTTAAAAAAATGATTACGAAAAATTATGAATAATAGGTTTTTCAGGTGCTGTTAAATACAGCAGCTTTACTTCAGCTCTGCTCCCTTAACCCTTGACTCCTGGGATGAATGAGTGCACAAGAGGGATCCCTCAGTATTTGTGGCTTTCTTTTATTTCATGAACTCATAGAATACCATGTGGGAAAGGACCTCAAGGATCATCTTATCCAGCCTTTCTTGGCAAAAGCATGGTCTCAACAAGATGGCCCAGCACCCTGTCCAGCTGGATCTTAAAAGTGTTGGGGAATCTACATTCCCCATAGAAGAACTGCATTTTGACTGTTGTATGTGAGCATCAGAACTGCCTCAAAAATTCAGGATCTGACTCCCTATTTTGATGTTAACATGAAATAGCACAAATCTTGGTGCCTGCAGAACCTTTTCCTTCCTTATCTGCTTTAAACGACTGTGATTTCATGTGTGGTAATTTATCTCTGAATTAAGATGAAAAGTTGAAGTAATCTCCTTTTAACTAGAATTTTTTTAAGTGTGCAGAAACTAACACGTGCTACAGCTCTAATTGGTGCTTGAGTTGCAGTCAGGAAAATACTCTTTGAATGAAATTTAGATTTTTAAGTATTGAATGTTAACCAGGACTTGAAAATACAGCTCAATGAGCCATTACAGACCTGCTGATTAGACTCCTGGTTACTCCAGAGAACCCTCAAAAATTGACAGCATAATATGAGTAAAATAAGACTATTGCTAGAAAAGAAAAAAAAAAAAAAAAAGAAATATGACTTATTTATACATGTAATCAAAGCATATTTTTATACGATTTTAGGTCAAACTGATCATTTGCAATCTACATATGGAGCGAGATAAGTCATTTACATAGTCATCTGTTGTATGGAGCATTGTGTGGCATAGGTCCACATATTAATAAAAAGACTACCACAGAGAGTCCAGGAACCCCTCTGCTTTTCCTTATATATTCTTACAGTGTCTGAATGGCCTCTCTCACAGCAATTAAAAATATCCAGTGTCACAAATATTTTTAACATCAGCAGTAAGAAGACACTTCACTTATTTGAAGGAATATATTTCACATTCACAAGGGTCAGATTCCATTTGAATCACTGGGATGGAACCTGTACCACAGGATCCAAACCAATATTCTGCTGTACCAAGGCAGGTCTCTCAACCCGTGTCCTCCCAAACACCCTGAGTAAATTATGCCTTGTACAACAAAAGCCCTCTCACAAGGAAAAGCCATTGGGATCACACAGTAGGCCCTTCACAAGGGTTCCTTCTGTAGTTTTCCAAAGTCAGGCATAACCCAGCTGTTCCCATCTGCTGGGAGGAGTTTTTGGCAGGAGACACCTTACAAACACCAGTCAAGCACCAGCCACTTGACAAAATGGACCAGCCTACTTCTCTGAGGCTGAACCCCCTCTGGAGACATGTGATTTCACTGGGGAGGGTTGCTAGTGGTGCTTGCTGCCCACCTGTCTCCAGGTGGCTGTCTGATGTTAGGGAGAGACTTTTATGGACTGAATCCATAAAAGTGAAATAGTAATTTTTCATGGGTAATTAGGAAAAGCTCTTTCAAATTTTAAACACAGATACTGTCATCATTGCAAAAGAAACACCTTTTTGGGACACCTAATTTCCTCTAAGCCACTTTAATAATCATTATGTTTTATTAAATTTCTAACCCTAGAGCTAACTGTTTGCATTAACTTAAAGAATAAATTACAGACTGAATTTTTTTCCATCATAATTTCATCCCAGTCTCATTTAAATACTGGAAACTGTCAAGCTACCAGCATGAAAAATAGTTAATTTCAGTCTAAAATTAAGCAGTTTAATTTATTTGCATAAATATAAATTGACACCTTTAATCCCACAGAGAAAAGTCTGTACTCCCAATAGCAGATCCCATCATTTAAGATTGCATTAGTGTTGAAGTATGGAGATCCTCTTAACATATGATTTATTTTTAATGCTTTCACTGAAATTATAAAACTATCACAAGTTCCTTCAATGGATTTAAGATTCTTTTTTTTCCTTTCCACATAAATGCTACACAAAGACTCAAAAAAGTTAATACATCACCTCTGGAGTAGTCTTCAAAAGAATAAATGATCCCTCAACTGGCACTCTAGGAATTTGTTTTGGAAACACCCAGGTAGCCTAATGTAAAATTCAAGAGAAGAGGAACTGATAGCTGTAAAAGTAATCCACAACATAGTCCAAAATGAAAAGTTCACCACATATTAAAATATAGATTGATAGTTTATGCCCCCATAATTTAAATTGCTTTGGATTTGTTAGTTTCAAATGACTGAATTTAAGACACCAAGTTTTGAGCCTTTTTGGGGTATAATGTCCATTGTGAACTGAAGTATTGATTTAAATTGCTTGTCATTTATGTACATGTACCTCCTCTTTGCATGACAAATGTACATGCTGCTTTAATACTTATATCTGTTCCAGCTCATTAAACCCAGCTGTTCTGTACCTTTCCTCTCTTCCCCTTATGGTTGAATGGTAGCAACACCATTCTTCCTGGGCCATAAGGGAAAAAAAGAGAAGGCATTAGCTACAACCAGCCAGAAAAATACTACTGTTACCACTTTTCTTGATTTTCCATTCTTAAGTGTAAATTGATCAGGGAAATAAACTCATTGCACAGAAGCAGAGCCAGTTTTACTCAAGAATGCTAAGCCATGCACAGAGCTATGCTGGCACACTTAACAGCATTGCAGTGATACATTCTGGTCAAAATGGCAATGAAGTTCTCCTAGACAAACTGAGAAATCCTGGTCATATGCCAGCTTATATCCATAACTCAATGTACTACCCATGCAGTGAAAGCCCTGCTTGACAAGTTTGATTCTTATGTTCTCACACGTACTAATGCAATCCCTTTTTTCTCCCAAAGAACAGCTTCTTACCTAAGTGTAGGTAGGCAGAAGAGAATCAGACTCATCTCATTCATATGAACAGTTATGTTCCCCCTCTACTTAAATGAAAACTCAGAAACCCAAGTGGTGTTACCGTGGCATTCCAAGGCTGCCCTTGGTGTCCTAGGACAAAGCATGCCACATGGGCTATGATCAGATTGATGCTTATGTATTCTACAATAAGTTCCTATCAGTTCAAGTTCTTTTAAACTGTCACTGCTTCTCATGTCCCACTGAGGTCATTTTTCCTGTGGTCAGTGGTTTTATTATATTTGTATGTGACTATGTAGGCACCTTGTTCCCCCTTTCCTGTGGTAGAAACAGTTTGTTGGACAGGAGGCATTTGTGCACATACATGTTGTAAGGAATTCTGCAAGTGTCTTTCACTCCCCACAAAAAAAGCTTTGTTCAGAGCCCTTACACCTGAATGCACAGGTGTGGTAGGCCTAGAAAGGTGGCAAAGCAGAGACATGCTGTGTGGGAAAATAGACCTAAAATCTTGTAAAAACATTATGATTGAAGCTTCCCTGTCCACTTTGGGTTATCAGTAGTGTCACCACGGGCTTTTGTTTGGCTTTTACCCAGACTGCACTATACCATCTGTCAATAAACATAGACTTTGTTCCAGGCTGCTATTTCAGACTGCCTGCAAGCTAAGACATCAGGGATAATTTCCCTAACACAAGGTTGCCAAAGGCTTCGTCCAGCATGGGCCTCACAGCCATATTTGACGGCTGTTGTAGCCTACCTGTACTTTTAACTGAGGATGAAACTAGCAGCAGTCTTAAAACTCAGACAGAAGAGGAAGCAGGATTGGATCCCAGTATTCTGGGCCATTTGGGTAAAGTAGAAGAAAAAAGAAGAAAAGGCAGGAATGTTATCAGCACTGGAGTCACAGCTGATGTCAAGCTGTTGTTTCCTGGAGAAATATTCCGTATAATCCCATGACCAGTGATAGAAATTATCTTGGTAGCTTCTGTTTGCTATGGGATCGCTTTTGTCTCAGTCAAGGGAAGAAGTGTCTTCCTCTGCCATCACTAGCAAGAGTAATCCCAGAAGGAGAGTTATTGTCCAAGCCTGCAGCTAGGGATTTTTTTTTCTGCTGGTCTTCAAGAAATACTGTCTTTTCGGTATTTAAAATGGCAGACAGCAGAAGTGACTGTATATCTGTATTCTGTCTATTCTGTTCTGAAACAGCATTCACTGAGTTTAGGATGCTATTACCAGCATCCAGATGGGGTTGTGGGTGGTCTGTTAGAAACTCTGTTGACTGTGCTGACTGGAAAAATCACTGGGGGGGTACCTGGTCCCTCCATGTGCACCCTGAACATGGGGGTCAAAACAAGACAGAACTCTTGTGAACAGGCTTCTGTTTCACTGTTAAGTATCCTGGTTAAATTTGGTTATTGTTTTTTGTTCTTGGCTGATGGAGCCCAATGTCACTGCAATTTTTACTCCCTCTCGTAACTTGCAGTCTTCATCCTCTGATTTGCTGCTCCACCACCAAATGACAAAAGGCTTTTTAGCACAGAAACACTTTTATGTGAGAGCTGAAAAAATACTGCCTTTTCACACTTAGCACCTGCTAATTAATCAAAACCTGGATGCACTATGATATGAAAATCATAACTGCTGGAAGAGGTCATGTTTGAATTTTGCCCAGGCTTTCTGCCAAGCTAAAAGCTACTTTCTTAATTTTTATAAATACAACTGAAATCTTAAACCATTGCTATTGTTTTTGCTATCAAATAACTTAGGTGACAAACACTTCTGACCCGCACTCTGAAAGAAGAAATAAAGGCTTAGTGAACTGTCCCAGGTATCTAGCTGTGATCTTGCTGTGAGAAAGATTATGAAAAGGTATTTTATTCTATTATTTTTCCAGGACAAAGAAAATACTGTGAGTCCTTTTTTTTGGAACAGGACTTTCACTTTTCCCAGCTGACAACAGCCACTGAGGACTTTGGGGAAGAGGACCTCTGCCACCAGGGAAGAGGAGGAAAATAAAGAAACTATAGGAGTATAGAGGTGAGTCTGAGCTCAGCAACCTCTGTGAAGAAGGAGCTAGAGGAGACAGGGACAGATTGCTGATGGCCAGAGAGGGAAAGGTGGTATCAGAGCACCACATGTGTAACTGAAGGGAGAGGATGCATGAGCAGGGGGGATTGTGCAGCAGATCTCTCCAGCTCTACCACCATTTGTTTACTATTGCCCTCCAACCTGAGAAACACCCTGGAAAATGCTGTGGTGGGCAGGGGTCCATCAGGTGGTCCATCAGGTGGCCAGGTGTCCCTGCCAGGACACTGGCACTGGCAGGGGCTTGGACCTCTTCCTATTCTGCCCACTGCAACAGTGAGAAGAAGAGCAGAAATACTGGTAACATGTAACCCCATCACTGGAGAGTGATGCATGGGGCTGGATCCTCTCCACAGACAACATCACAGGCATTTTGCTGACATTTGCAAACTTTGCTTGCTGTCTACTTAGTTCTTAACGAAGTTGTTTCATTCTTTTTAAACATCCTTTACTTGCTTTAATGAAGACCATAGTTCCAAACTCTGCTGGCAGATAAGTACTTAAGGAAACACAAGAAACAGGCATGCTCACCCAAACTTTTAATAGATTTCAAAATTGCATAAAGCAGTTGCCAGTTGGCAAGGATGTGACAAAGTAATGCAGTATCACATTTCCTTACCCTGTTCCACTGTGCACTGCCACTTGCCACACAAAGCTCCAGGCACACAAAGCCCTTGCAATGCCTACTCTTCTGGACTGCTCCCAGTGATGACAGATGAGCTGTTTAGTTGCTTGTGCCAGACCTGCAAACTGATGGTGCTCTTAGCCCATGCCAATGAAAGCTCTTTGCATTATCTTTGTAAATATTGTACCATTTACCTCCCACCCCACTACTTTGAAGGGCACCAGCTTCCTGGCACCTCAGCTGGGATACAGGTAGTGTCCATTTTGCTTTCAGTTTGCCTAAAACTGGTTCTGCATCCATTAAGCAACAGATCAGTGCACAGCTGAACCATCTCCTGCCAGGTGCTCTCATAGCAGGGAATGGCCTCATCAGCCAGACTAGTAGAGGGTACACTGACCCCTCCCCACCCTGATATAACAGCAGGTACTCATCTTTTTAAAGGCAAAAAGATGCTTTCATATTCAAATAGATCTGGGCCACACAGTACCAAGCACACTGCCAAGGTATCCCACAGCGGTACTCACAAAATCTGTGCCTATAATAATAAATTAAATGTGCCTAGGAATGCTCCCAGGTGCTGGGGCCAACTGGCATGGAGTGGCTTACATCTATGCTAATAAATTGCCTCATCCTCCCAAGCAGGGCTGCTGCAAGCAAACCACCCACACAGCTCTGACCATGCTCAGGCATTACTCAGGAGTGTGATCGCTTCCATGGGCCAGGCACTGGCCAGGGACAGCTCTAAGGTTTTACTGGGAAAGACACTGGGAGCTGTGGGCACGGTGGGCATGCCTGAAACTCCTCACACAGGAGCAGCCCATTTTGCCCACCTGGTCAAATAAGCCATTCTCAGTGGTGTTACTCTTCCACACTGATTTGTCCACAGAGTCTGTGAAGCACAGCCACTGTCCATAGGAAAGGAACACTGCAAATGCCAGCACCAGCACCTGGGGACTGTACTCTCTTCAAGCTGGATCTCTCTGCAGGGGTGATAGGAAAACCAAACATTCTGCAGCCACAACACTTTAGTAATCACCTCACAAGCTCCCACCACTGCTCTCACTAATCAATTGTTCACTGGCTGCCATCAGAGCCACTTGATACTGGCCTGTAATAAAGTCTTTGCCTGTAGATTCCAACTGCAATCTGTGGGCTGGAGCTGCCTTTTTGCATGGTTCCATGAGATAGTGCTCTCTGTGCACAGGCTCTTCTGTCAGTTCTTGCCATCTAAGGTCCGTGGAGTACATTGAGCACTGCAAAACATTACATCAAGGAGAGATTAGCTGTGAGAAATTCCTCAGTCTGAAGACCCACCTTCTTTAATATTTCCATTAGTGATTTCAGCACAATAAATATGAACAGTGTTGGTGAAAATTGTGAAAGTCCTGAACATGTGTGGTAACATGAAAAGAGAGGAGGCTTGGCTATCCTGTTGGAGAGATAACATCAATACTACTGTAGTAAAGGCAGGATAAATGTCAATTAAATGAAAGATTATATATTTGAGAATAACATAATCCATGTGACAGCAAGGCCCTTACTGTTGCCATCCAGAGAGGAAGGCATGTGATTATAGATTGAAGAATGAACCACCACAAGAGACAATCATGTGAAAAGCAAATGTGGTTGCAGGATATGGCTGCAGCAACAGGGTGTTCCAAAGAGTCTTGCCAGCTGGGCTGGTCACTGGTTGGGAGAGCACACTGTAGTGGCAGGAGGGGCAGGGGAAGGGGCAGTCTCTCCTGTGAGAGAAGGCTGGTGACTCTTAACTTGGCCATCCTAATATTAGAGCAGGAGGTGTAGCACACTTGTTGCTGTCCTTAATTGTACAAGGGAGGTGAAGCAGGAACACCTTGGAAAAGGGACAGTCAGTACAAGCCAATGTTTGCCTGTTAGACATAAATACAGGTAGGCTGGGAATTAAAAGATGTTCCTCTTCTCTAAACCAGTCTGCTCTGGAGTAGCTATTCAAGTAAAGCAAAGATGACATAAAGGAAGAGATTTTTACGCAGCGTTTCTTGAGTTCAAAAGAATAGAGTGACATACTCACCTGTGAGGGCAGAGAACGGGGCCTGGCAATCCACATTCCCACTGCAATCCTTTTGTCCTACAACAGAGAAGCAGCACTCTGTGCTTAAGCGTGTCCTTGTTCCTGTGACCTGGGGAATGCAGAGGGCACCCAGAGAGGCTGCAGCTGGCGTCAGCAGTCTCCATGCATGCTCCTGAATGGCCTCTGTGTCATGGCATGCCCCACCTTCTGCTGTCCTCTAAGGATCTTTGCCAAGTTTCATATCCTTTATTTGCATCCATGTTTGCATAATTGAGAAGTTTTTCAGTTTACTGACGTATATGATGAAATTCATTGGTGGAAAATTAGGAGAGCTCACAGCTGGAATGCATTTGTTTTCCATGTCAGAAGGCTGAGAAGTAACGGGCAAACTGCACTGTGGAAGTAGGGACACCAGAATATGATCCCCAAAATCTGATATGCCTGCCCTGCATTACAGCAGCAGTTTGGACCTGAGGGCTGTTTATGGTCGGGAATAGAGACTCCTGTAGGCTGTTTGACTAATTTGGTTGCAGGGGCCAAGGAAGATCCTACATGATAGCTGAAAAGAGACTTTTCTGGCAGTCAGGCTCATGCCAGCATCATGTGGAATCACTACAAGAAAAGGAAGTGGGAAAAATGCCTGCCCCAGTGGTCATCTTTCCCCATCCGAAAAGACCAAGTGTGTCTGAAGGCATAATTAAAAACCATCAAATAATCAGCAAAGCCCTGAGGCTTCTCAGTATGAAGTATCATTAATTGATACAAATTGTTTGTTAAGGAGTGACTCATTTGTTATGGCTTGCACAACACCTTGGATGAAGTAAATCCTTAAAGACAGAATAAAACCATGTTCCATAGTTGTGGAGGAGTCTCTGAAAGAAGCTGCACATTATGCTTTCTAGCTCTGCTTGATGCCTGCCAGAGCAAGGCTTTTATTATTTCTTTTCTGGTACTAGAATGGATCTGAATTGAGTAACTACCACAGTTGGTAGCTGATGCCAGTTCTGGCAGGGAGGGATGCACGGAGTCCTAACAGCAGAATCAGGGGGACATTGATTGAAGCCCTCTTTGCTGACACTGATAGTGAAACAGACCCTTCTGGAGGACAGCATCCACAGTGGTCCTGCAAGGAAAGAGAGGAAATGGCACTGCCTGGAGCAGAGATATCCCAGCTGGCCAGGGAGTGTGGCACTGTTGAGGTTCTGTTCCCTCGTGCCCAGTGAGCACAGTGACGCATGGCCAGTAATGGTGACAGGTTCAGGTGCAGCCCATGGGCCACCAGATATGTCTATATTGAGACAGCTGGGGCAAGGAAGGAAGCCACACCAGGTAGGGGGCTGAGCACAGGCTCACCTCAGCTCAGGAATGAGACTAGCAAGTGCTTACTAAGTAAGTAAGGAAAAGTAACAGACAGAGACTACTTCAGAAAATCATTCATTGCAATCCAGCTGAAAACATGAAGGTTTTTAAGCTGTGAATTGAGAAGGCAGCCAGCCTTAGTCTGTTTCACAAAGGACAAAGTACTGCTGAAGTACCTAATTAATCCTGAGCTTCATTCCAAGAGGAAAGTCTGGTACTGAGCAGAGCAATTTTTTTTACGCATTCCTGCTTCAACTTCCAGATCTGACAATCAGACGTGCATCCTGGAGGACTCTACTAACCAGAAATCTTTTATCATTTCAGTAATACACCTGACATTTTCTGCAGGTGAGTCTTTCAGGTCTGTAACCCAGCTGCTTCACTAGTTTTTCTCTGAGGGGTGAAGTCTGTCTCAGATGGTCGTGGCTCTAGTCAGTAGCTGCTTTTTGCAGAAAACAGGAGATTTGACTTTGAAGACTTCTCCAAATACACAAAAAATGCTGAACTGCATTGAAACTGGAAGTTTTAAAATGTCTGTTGGTGGTACACTGGATGAGGCAGATAGTAATGTAAGTTTTGTTACTGAATAAGGCAGGAATTTGCATGAAAGTCTGATCTGTTTTCACCAGGTTGCCCTCATGATGAATTTGCACACACTTGTTACTAACCTAGAACATGTTGCTGGCCCTTTTTAACTGCAAAGATAGTTTCCAGAACAGCTGTCTTACTGCCTGTGAGGGATTGCTTTCTGTTTCCCAGCAGTATCAGCTGGGCCTGAAGAAAGAGGATAGGGAAGAGCAGAATGACTGAGGATGTGGGCTCCCAGACTAATTTCTCTGTGGTGAGGCTGAGGTAAGTAGTTCCCTCTTGTCCCTCTCAGTCTTAGCCCTACCATCCCTTCAGAGTGTCACCACAGGTCCCAGTGGACCAGATGGACTGACAGACCAGGGACAGAGACAGATCAGCATTAAAATATAACCTTTTCCTAGCCACACCAGCTCACAGTTAGCATGAGGAGGGCTGCCTTTACAGCCAGTGCACATCCACAGGTGCCTGCCCTGCTGTACTCCCCTGCTGTGCCATCCTCTTTCTGGCCCAGCCCTGCACCCTCACCCCTTCTCTCCCTTCTCTGGCAGCAGGGGAGCCACAGTGGGTTCTGGGCTGAGCCAGCCCTGCTGCCACCAATGGAAAGGAGCAGGCAAGGTCCACCTCCTACTTTCCATTCTTACAAAGAGGGATGGGAAGTCCTGCAAAGACCATGAGTTAAATGAAGGTTATTCTGATGTTTGATTTAGATCCCTCAAGTGAGAAAAATAGTGCAGTTTTATGGCATTTTAAGGTAAAAGGTGGGAGGGAAAAGATTTTATTTTCCCCTTGCTCACAGCCCACTCCTGTGCTGTGGGTACCCACAGATCTGACACAGGAAAAAATAGCTGTTTGGATGAGGTGGGAATTATGCAGAATATGTGTGACTGCAATAAATTACAGATTTCTATCATAGATAAGCTCTGGATAACACACAGCACAGTGAAATGTTTCTCAGATTTCTACTTTGCTGATTGTAGGAAATCAGAGATAACACATCAGGGCTCAATATATTCACTTGATCTTGTGTGGGTGAGGTCAAGCTACCACTGCTGGTCAGGAGCAATTACTGCTGCAAAGGGAAAACTCTTTTCCACCTACAGAGCTGTGTGTTGTTGTAAGTTGAGATCAAGGTTTGAACTTAAATTGAACATACCAGTAAGAAACGTGGTAATATAAATCAGTCCTCATAAGCCGAATACAAATTGTAACAGCAATCATTAAAGCAACACAGAGTACAAAAATATTACAGCTATGAAACTGCATGTTCAAATTACTGGTGTTATCTCAGTGTTTCATATTCAAAGTTCTCTGTTCTGAATACTAGTAATGAATATTGATTTGAAGAACAGAAAAATAACTTCCAATATTAAAAATTATTTAGCTGTATTTAAACTGAGACAGTTCCTTTTTTTTTTTTTTTTTTTTTTTTTTTTCCTGCCTTGGCTGTATCTTTCAACCCCCATCTAACAGCAGCTGTGATTTATTTTTAGCTTTTTTTCTTTGCATATTTAAAAGGGTGTTTCCGTATGGTGTGAAGCATAAGCTAGTGTAGTAATTAGCTGGCAAAGAGACTGAGCTTTACAATTGCAAGTAAGTCAGAAAATAATTTTTGCTGTGAATCAAAGGCATCTACACAAAGTGAACAGTATGCCTCTACTGTACACATATACTTAGATCTCTTCCTTCTATGGGCCCAGTGGTGTATACAAACTGAATTCAAAGGAAGACATCTAGCAGTAAATTTAAACGCCTGTAACACCAAAATATTGGCTGTGTTGTAGAGCTGTCTTTTTAATTCATAATATATAAATCAAATATTGCAGAAATCAGCGATATCCTTTCAGAAGCACTACCCTCTACATCTAATGGAGCTTGATCCAAGGGCTACATTTGCATCTAAACACAATGATCCATGCAGAAAATATCTGGGTTTTATTTATAAATTGCAATGAATAGTTCTTTTCCTACTCAGAATGGTTCTCTTTAAAGAAAAGGAAGCTCTGTCTTTCAAGAGATGATGAACAACTGATTTCATATTGTTTGGATAAGGTACAGCAATTCTGTCAGTCAAGACAAGTTACACATAAGGAGTTGTAAGACTGTGACTATATAAATGGCTTTGCCCTGCCATCTTCAACTAGGGAAGCAGCCTCCAGAAAATAAATGATGTGGGTACAGAGCAAACTCTTTTTACACCGCATCTTAATTAAGAATTAATTAACAAGTCCTCATAAAGAAATGATTAATTTCTGGATCTTATTTGCTTTTCTGTTGTATCATTCTAAACAAATGTCAGGAGTTTCAGCCCTAAAAAACACAAAAAGCATTTACAGCCAGAGAGCATCCTGATCTCTTATCATCCTGATCTCTTATTGGTGCACATTAGAATTTTAACAATATAAATCAGTGCTTGGGGGTTTTTTTCCATACATATAAAACCCCTCAGACTTCTCTGTCTGGTAATTCTCTTTCCAGCAGTTCGTTTCTGACTTCAGTGGCCTCATCAACAGGGATGGGGTGGATGGGCTTTGCTTCCCTATTCTGTTTTGCTTATTTATAGTGGTTTATTGGTTTAACCCGGCAGGCAGCCAAATACCTCCCAGCTGCTCTCTCACTCTCCACCAGTGAGATGGGGGACAGAAAAGGAAATAAAGGTAAAAGTTGTGAGTTGAGATGACAGTTTAATAGAACAGAAAAGGAAGGAAAAATAGTAATAATGATAAAAGAATATAGAAAAGAAATTATTTATAATGCAGTTGCTCACCACCCACTGAAACAATGCCCAGCGAGTCCCTCAGCAGGGGGCTACCTCCAGCCAACTCCCTCCAGTTTTATCTCTCAGCAAGATGCCATATGGCATGGAATATCCTTCTGGCCAGCTGGGGTCATGTATCCCAGCTTCTTGTGCCCCAATCTCCTGGCTGGCAAGGCAGAATGAGAAGCTGAAAAGTCCTTGACTTAGAGTAGGCACTGCTCAGCAGCAACCAAAACATCAGTGTGCTATCAACATTATTCTCATCTTAAATCCAAAACACAGCACTCTATCAGCTACTAAGAAGAAAATTAATTCTATCCCAGCCTAAACCAGGATAACCAGTGCTTTAAAGTATTTGAGCTTCTTCTCAAGGCAGACCAAGGTTACTCAAGATCTCCTTCAACCCTTTCCAAACAGGACAACCTTTTACATAGCCAATTAATAAAACAGCAGTGCAGCCTGCAGAGACTCAGCCAGACACAGAAACCTGCGTTCCACTCAAGCTCCCTGAGCCCTCAGCTATCACTTCTGCTTGGCCCCTCTCCAGGCTGGATTAGATGCACCCAGCAGGGACACGCTGCACCCTGCCAGAGCCCCTCCGCCGCTGTGTAGCTCAGACAGGGACAAAAAAGCCAGCTGTCTTCAGTGTGTAAAAATGAGGAACACGTCAGGGAAACACCTCAGAAAATACTGGATTTTAAACAATTAATTGCCTAGCATTATAGTAAATCTCTGGCATGTGGGACAGACTCTAACTCCTTCACTGTTTGCAGCCACTCCTCTTTTGCTGTTCCGAGTATGTCTGCATTGCAGTCACTGTTCACAGAAACACTGCCAGACTGGGTTAAGCTCACTCAACTCCTGCTAACTGCTGCTGCAGTAGCAGAAACCTCTGTTCCAAATCCTGCTTCAGCAGATTTCTGCATGGCTTTGTGTGTTAAACTATCCACAATGCAATTTTCAGAACTTTTAAAAGTGAAGGTCCATAATCCATCAGCTGAGTTGAGAACCCAGGAATTCAGAGGATCAGTTCTTCAATGCAGGTATTTTAATTGGGCATCTAATTAAAAGAAAACAACCAAACCAAACAACAAGAATTAAAACAACTCCAGTACAATTTTGTGAATTTCTGTCTTTGAAAAGTAGCAATTATGTTTGGTAAGCTCATTCCCATTGTACATACTGCCTTTCTGCTTACCTCTGCTGAAATGCATTTTTCTAAACAAAACAAAGCTCTTTTACATCTCATACCCAGTAGTTTCCAGTCTTGGTCTTCAAGGCTAAAGGTGAATTTGTACACAGTGCTCTCCAAGTCTCTATCTCTGTCATTACAACTCTGTTTAACTCAGGCTCTTCAGGGACCTGATCCCTATTTTACTCCCTGCAGTGCTTCTCTGACAGTGGTGGGAATGGGAGAAACTTATGAGAAAGAATTGGGATTTTCTACCCCAAATCCAGGACAAGTTGATTAAATTTAGACAATCCAGGACCAAAGTTTCTGTCCTCCAGCTGCAATACTGGAGACCTCCTTTACTGCAGCAGGAGGACCCGAAAACACTTTCCAAAGTTCTGCAGAGGATCAGGTTCCTACATACTGCTTTACATCTCTAGCAGATTCACTGCAGGTTGAAATTCCTCCCCCACCACAACACTGTGCTGCAGGTGTGCCACAGGACAGGCAGCATGACCTCCATCCACGGCACATTGGTGCCCTGACTTGTATGCATTAAACTTTGAAGCATTTGCTATCTTCCTGACATCAGTCCAGATACAAGGCACAAATGTGTTGATCCTGCAAGTGTGAACTTTCAAGGTTCCAGAAATAGAGTCCTGCTCTGCATTTAGATTTCAGTTTGAATTGTTCTTTCTTCCTGTCTTTCTCACTCCGCATAGTCTTGAGAGAAATCTTTTTATGGAGCAGCCAGGGAACATAACAGTCAAAAAAGGGCCACTGCTTTCTTCATCTTTTTGTGAACATATGCAGCATTCAGGGCCAGGTAAAGACATGGAGGAGGAGACTGCTACTACATTGCACAAGACAGGGGCTGACAGGGGGCATGCCACCTTGCTAGTGAAGCCAAGTCAAGGGCACAGGCATCTTCATACCAAGGCGGATCTGCCTTGGTACATCAGCTACCTCAGACATCCATGTCATCAAATAACAACAGCCTGATAGATTAAAAACTTGTCTTCATGGGTGTCTGGCAGCAAATTGTGCTGCATGATGTAACTCACCACTTTTGCTCCTTGATTCAGATGGTCGAGCAGAGGAACCTCTAGTTGTTTTGAGAAAGGGGAGCCATATTCTTCTGCTCCTCTCCCAGCCAACATCTCCCACATGATATCTGTGGCACTGGCACCTACCTGCTATTGTTATGTAGTGGTGGCTTGCTGAGGAAATGAAATATCTGGACTGTTGAGAAAGTTTTCCTTATTCATTTCTAGGTGATTAATTGTTTACATGGTCATCAAATTGCCCTCTGAGTTTGTGACAGGAAAATAAGTCCCAATGATAAAGTACATTGTCAAAACTGTCCTCATGTAGTTTTAATTACTTGAGCATTAGAGCAGACAATTATTCCACATATATTTTACTGTGGGTCAAGATGTACACATAAAATTAATTTATTCAAAATGGAATACACTGCTTTTGTTAAGGTGTGTGTTTTTAGCCTTAAAGGAAGGAATACAGATGAAGTAATTTATGAATGACAGCTGGAATATAGTATTGAATAGCCATGTGTGGAGCCTGCTAGATACTGAAAATTAGAAAAATATTTTGATCATCTTTTTGCATCTAGGTGGTGGCACTGTCTAACATCCTTGCAGTCACAAACTTCATATGCAAAAACAGAATTAATGTCTTGTTATACAATTTCATCTGTGGGAGAGCCATGCCTATGCTAGTACAATAAGAAGAGCATATACTTCATCACTTCTATTCATGACTTAGTCTGGGAAGGTAAAAATGGCACTAGTTCTCTGTGTACTATGCTACCCACAAAAAAGAATTTCTAGCACAGAGATGCCAAAAACCTCCCACCCTTGTTAGAGTATACATATCATCCACTAGGGCACGGCTGCTCCTCAGTGAGAGGCAGGCTGGACCCAAGCCACCTCTGTCTTCACTGGGTTTTTTTTCATCTTTCAGCCTCAAAAAGGAGCATTGAAGGTAGTGTCTCCCAAACATCTCTCTAGACTCAAGACATAAACTTCTGATGTCATTACATAATCATATCATAAACTATGTAAAAATACAGCTTCTTCACACGTTACGGACACAGGATCCCCACTGCCAGCTGCTTTGCTGTACAAACCATTCCTACTGATTGATATGACAGTCTGTAGCACATGGACAAGTCAGCAGCAACACACTGAAATCTGCTGTGCTTGCACGACTGAGAAGAGAAACAGAAATTTATAAGAAAGAGCCCTTATCTTCAGAGAGAGAAAAACCACAAACACCATTATCCACCCTCACCCCCATCTGCTACCAAGCCTGCTGAAACTGCTGGCACAGGCTGCTTCTGTTCCCTCACTGGAGGTGTTTCCTGATGGTTTATAACTGCCTCTGCCGTTAGAAACACACCAAAAACATCGAAAGGAAGAAGGAAGTGACACTGCTTGAGTAGGGATTCTAGAAACAGAAGCCACAAAACAGTGCTACAATTAAATTTGACTGGACATTTCTCAGGATGAGGCAACCTACAAGGACTAGCCCAGAAAATACAATGCTAAATGCATTTAGCTGTCAATCACTTATATTGACATGATTAAAATATTGGTGTTTTCCTCCTCATTGACCCGTTTTTTGATTCTTATCACTTTGAATTCTTTTGTACCTTTATTTATAAGAGCAAGTCAGAATATTAGGCCTTTCTTACACATTTAGGAAATGATCTGCCTATAATCAGAGACATTCAGTTCCCTTGCTATCTACTCTCAATTTTAAATGTTTGCAAAATTGCAGCCAGCATAGCTGCATTTTGAGTTACACAGCTGTGTAATTCATCTACACAACATGTTAGTAGAAGGTGCCTTTAAAATAGTTGAGTAAATTTTAAAAATATGCACATCTTCCTCCAAGCTTTTCCTATTCCCCTCCAAAGTCCAACATGCCAGAGCCTCAGGAGAAAGAATGCTTAATGGATTAAGTAAAACCACCTCAATTTGTACTAACTGGATAGCCAAACTGGCAACACTGATGCTGAACTGCCCCCAGACATTTCCTTACTGCACAGGTTTCCTAAAGGTGTTGTGGGTGTTCCATCCCTGGAAGTGTTCAAGACCTGGTTGGATGAAGCTCTGAGCAACCTGGTCTAGTGAAAGTTGTCCCTGTCCAAATCAGGGGGGGTTGGAACTGGATGATTTTCCAACCCAAACCACTTTATTATTCTATGCAACCATCTGCTGCCAGAGCACAATCATGTGGTGTTTGGTGTGGCAGTACAGCTTCCCTATACTGAATGCAAGGTTGCAGCAGTTCCTTAGAGTAAACACAGGGTAGATGAGGTTTAACAAAGATGATTTACCAGTGATGCTGTCTAGGGCCTTACATTTGCAGACAGTGATCTGATGAAACTATTAAAAAACAGGAAGCTCTGGTGAGCAGGCAGCTGTTAGGGTGTAGAAGACTTTTTAGATTCCCTTCCTGGCAACAAAGTTAACTCTAGGTGTTGATGGTCACCCCAGCATTTGTTAATTGGGAAGAATTGTGGAGAAAATCTCTTATGTGAAATATGTTTTGTCACTGAATTGCTGATCTCTGCAAATACACAGAGTTTCCTGCTTAATAACTGGAATTAAATGGATGAAAAAACAACAATGATAATATTTACACACATTTTTCCTCATGTTCAGGGCTTCATAAGACTCGTACATTCTAACCTAAAGTCACTGACACTACATAACTGGTTGGATGCTTCTCCCAGGTGCTGCATCCACCAGCCAGCTGATGTTGTGGTTATTCATGTAAAATCCCTCCCATAATACACAAAACCCCATTGTCTGATACTATTCATTCTGGTAGCTATTCCCAGTCAACCAGACAGGTGTCAATCAAACTAATGCCTCTCAACATAAAGCCAATCTGTCTAGGGTTGCAGGGTTTGAGCCAATTTAATTTAATTTATTAGAGTTGAAAGGAACCTTTTCCTCTGTGACAATGGGTGAGACAGTTTGTAATCATTCTCATTTAATTGATGAATGTAAACTCAGCACTTGACAATTAACCAGATGCATTAAGACACTAGGGATGAAATCCCAAGAGGATTTCACAAGCATCTATATGCTTCTGAGGTTTACTTTCCTATAGCAAATTCATCTGCAGCCTTTCTCAGCTGGGCAAAGCTGGAGCCATTCAGCTGTGTCTCACAGAAACCCACATCCTCCACGCTAAGAAAAAAATCTTGCTGTGAAGGAGAAGGATCCAAGTCTCATCTCTGCTTTCAGTGTGTGACTGTGCTGAAAATACACAGCCTGATGGCAATTCTGTAACCCCATGAAGGCCTACACTCCATGGACCTTTTTCAATTCATGTACCTATGCACAAGTGAGGAACTTTTAAGTATGCATTAGACACAAAAAGCTGACAATAAATTAATTATCTTATTTAGGGCTGTTCTGAAGGAGAAGTATTACCCTCTGGAAACACTTTTCTTTTCCACATATTTTCTAGTGCTGAAACTTAACTTGTTTTTATAGTTTGTCCTTTATGGTTGCCTGATTTACCAACCCACTTTGATTAGCTTTTCAGTGTTAATTAATACACATTTGCAACCCTTCTAATCACATATTGCTCAAGGGTGGTTATTCTAAAGTTACAGATTTTAAGTGCAGGGTGCATCACTGCAAGCTTCAGCATACATCTCCAGGATTTACCCTTTGCCCTGAGAACACAGTGCTGAACAACTCTCTGCTGACTGAATCTGAGAACTTTTTTAAGGAAGGAAATCTAATCCTGATTTGAAGATTTAATGTGAGAGAGAAGCTAACCACATCCTGTCATAAGGTGTTTCACTGGTCAAGATCTACATTTTATTTTTAGCTCAAACTTATCCAGCTTCAGCTTCCACCCATAAAGCCATTGTTAGAACTTTGTTTTCTGAACTGTGTTATTTATAGCCTGTGACAGATCACTTCATCTATCTCCTCATTTACAAGCTAATTAGATTTTTTATAGATATTTCTAGCTCCCTCACTCAAAGAAAAGCCCTGGAGGACAGCTGTGGTCCTCTCACTCATGCCTCCACCTCTCAGCAGTGTCATCTGATGTGCACAGAAGCCGCTTCTCACCAGAGCAGTCCCCTCTTGGCTGGGACAAAGCCTTTCAGGGCCATCAGACTGCCACAGCCCTCAGCACAGCCCGCTCTGCTGATGGTCCCAGCAGCACCAGCAGAGGCTCTGTTGCCATTTTCCCATCACCCTCCTGACGTGCAGCCTTTGAAGTCTGGATGTTATTTGAATAGTGGGTTGGTTACTGCTGTATTTCTTCCTGTCATCTCCAGCTTCTTGCAGCCTGCTGTTTGTCCTCTGAAGCCAGACATCCCTCTAGGAACTTGTGTTTACCCACCACCTAAAGGCCACTGAAATCCTTTTTAAAATCCCTCATCTCCCAATCAGTCCCCATCTGAAGCAACCTACAGTTACCTGGATATTTCTATTTTTATTTTTATTTTAAGTTACATAATTTGCCTTTTTCATTACATTAGTCCAAGGATTTATAGCTCAGTGGGAACAGTTCTGGGTGGGATTCCATGGAGTATATGGGAGTTTAGTGTGCTTACACCTGCTCTGTTCTCTGGTGTCAGTTCAGTCTAAAAAGTCTTTAAAAAGTGTTTACATGTTACATTATGTAATGTTTGCATTCATTCTGACATACTTCAGATTTGCTCTCCCTTCTTCCCTCCTTTTCCCTACCCATTTCTCTGCCTGCAGCCTACGCTTTCTGTCTGCCAGCTATAAAGAGATTTCAGAATTTTAAAAATAGCTATTTAAAAGCAACAAACCAAGCCTGAAATGAAATACAGCAGGGAAGAACTGCTCTAGGGAAACTCACTAAGTCAGAATACACCAGGGGTTTCCTGCAGGGTTTTAACAGTGACTTTGTGTAGCTGCTTAGACCTAAATCTACACATTTAGCTGAACCATAACCATGAGAGGTTTGTCCTTTATCTAAATATAGCTAATTGCAGGTTTACTTTGGGAAGAGGAATTCCAGATATAAATTAATTTAAACCATGTTTTATTACATATTCTTCTTCTTCTTACCGTGAAATTTTATTTTCCCCTCGTGAGAGTTTATGGGCTAAATCTGGATTTAGATGCATCTGTTTGAACAAACAAGCTCAACAGATTTGGCCCCATGGTATTTAATTTAAATGAAAATGTCATGAGGCCCTCCCCTTTGGAAAGAACCAGTTGAGAAAAGATTAATGAAGATATATTTATGTCCACACTGTCCCCTGCAGAGAGGTTAGGAGGTATATTCATCATATAGATCAGGATTAACTCAGTTTCTGCTGTAGCACTGCAGTTCTCTTGAAATTGTATCGCTACTGACCTACTTTTCAGGTGGTTTGGTGAAAGTCATTACAAATCCTTCTGGCATTTCAGCACCAGAAAACTGTAATGTTTTACAGGGATAGGGCATCTTCTGAAATGGCAAAAAAAAAATACAAAACTAAGCCACAAAATAGAATTTGAATTCTCAATGCTGGGAAAAACAAGGATAGTTTTCATAACAAGTACACACAAGGAATGAGCTGACATGGAAATGCCCTACAGGAATTTCTCTCAAAGGGCAGTCTCTGCAACCCCAGATATCTTACAATCTTTGGTGACCTTCTGCTGCTCTTCCTCTTTTTGTAAAAAAGTTACTGGAAGATCCTCCTCTCTTTTTTTTCTTTTTTCATGCAAAATAGCAGCTCTACTAAACCCAGGCTTATGAGTATATAAAATTACACCAGCTAAATGTCGGACACTGCAGTCTACCTCAGTTGAATATACTAATTCTTGAGGTTAAAATAACACCAGCTTTCTCCACAGCCCTTGATCCCTGCTAAGGCAGCTTCTCAGGAAGGTGCTGTTGAGATATTTACCAGCCCAAGAGGAAGATGGTAAAAGCCCCAGGACAGACATGTTTGGCATCTTCCACCACTGTTTGCCCCTCAAGCTGTGTCCATGGTAGATGGATGCTGTCAAACAAGGTGGTGCAGGGCACCAGGCCTGGAGGCACAAGCTTCTCACTCTAAAACAAAGACAAAGCAATACCTGACTCTGAGGCCAGCAGACAGAGATGTGAGCTTATACAAAGCAAATCCTTAATCTCTCTCTTAAACACAAGAAAGACTTCTCATAAATTAAACCCAATCAGATTATCATCTTAAGCTCTTTAAGGATTTGCTTCTGATTTCATAAAATCATTCTCAAGCAAAATGTGGAGCAACATTTTCTGTAGCTGCATTGGGAAGTCCTGAAGTATGTTATTTTACAGCAGACTCTTGGATAGACGTTGTAACTGCTGTATCACACCCACTATAATGGTAAAATGATCTCCTGCATTGCCTTAGTCCTTTGAGGACTTGGAGATTAGAGAGCACATTTCTGCCTCCCTGTACCAGCCGTACAAGGGCTGCCCCAGAAAAGAGGGCATGAACATAACACCCAGGCAGTTCAAAGCCTGCATTGATTTGTCTTGCCCAGTAATTACATTAACATCTCTGTGGTATGGTTACACACTGCAGCCAGTGGGGAAGGGGAGGAAAAGGATGTAGTGAAGAAGAAAAGACACATGTCAGCAATTCAGCTGTCACACTGTAGTTTGATGGCCACGTAAAGATTTTTGTTTTTCATGAATGTTTCTTCATCAGCTCTTAAGATCTGGTCACCAGTTCAAGGAACTGAGGACAGTAAAATAATCCCATTTTTAAAAATTATGATTGATATAAATGCTATGATAAGTCAAAAAGTGGTGGCACCAGCACAGCACTGAATAAGGCAGCAGAGTGTTTCAGCACTGCTGTGGCTTGCTGCAACTAGAAGGAAAGCCTCCGTCCCTGTGTTCCCATTGCTATGGATGCTGTGGATAGGACCACTGACTACATGGAAGAGGGAAGGTTTTCTCTCCCTCTGCCCCTCTTCCATGGTTTCCAGGTCTTGTCCACACTATCATTGCATGGGAATGCATCTGCTGGCATAGGAGAGGTGTTGGGCAGATAAGAGGGGAGGGGAGCGGAAAAACCATGGTATCTGCCAACTAGATTACAGGCTTATAGGAGTTTCTCAACATTTTTTTTCTATCCCTATCTTGTAGTTAGAGATGGAGAAATTAGGTTTTACTGTAGTTGAAACACCCACACAACACTCCCCAAAAAGTATCCCAGAGGGTACCCCATGGAACATGTAAGGTGGCAAAGGCAGGAGCAGGCTATGCAGCCTGTAAGCCCTGAAAGAAAACAGTGTCTGAAGACGTCAAAAAAACCCCAGGTTTGCACACCAGGATTGATCCAGCCAACACAGGACAACTGATCTCCCTCTAACAGATCCCTTGGAAGTGAGCTAATATTAACCAAGAAAATAACTTGGCTTAATTTTTTTAATATATATATTTACCTTGTTATATAAAGGAAAAAAAGAAGGTAGCAGACATTTTTTAGAGTGAATGTTGCATACTGATATAGGGTAATATCTGACAGTAAAGACACTTCAGAAAATTGAGGATTAAACTTCTATCCTAACATTGTACTAAATCAAAAGCTTTACTCCTCCTGGATGTGAAACAGCTTTAGCTATATTACTGACCAGATAGCCTTTGAAACAAAAAGAACCTTTTACCAAAAAGGAAATAGTTCCAGAATTTGCCTGAGGCATGTGTCCTTCCACAAGATTTAGAAAGGTGAGAAAAGAAAGTGGAAAAATAATTCATCTAACTTATTTCAAAATAACACATATATTACATTTTTGTATTTCAAATAATGACTTGTTTAAATTTTATTCTGTCTGCAATTTCTGTCGATGTAATGGATTTTGTTTGCTTGTCATTTTAAATACATCCTTGTCTTGGGGCACCTGAGGTATGCATTTAGCTCAAAATTAATTTCTGCAGCTTTAATTAATTATGATTCTTGTCTTAAAAATTAACTTCAAGGTTATTTTTTAATTTTTTTTTCTTATTTGTAGGACATCAACAGGGACAGGAGCTATACATATCTATAAAAATCACCATTGAGGTTCAAAAAAATATATTAATTTTTTTCAGGTCTTCCAGGTTTTACTTCTGATTGCTTGACATTTTAAAGCCATTTGAGAAGTCTGAAAGAAAAAACCATTGCAGAACTCAAAGGTAAAAAGAGTGTATAGAGCTGGAGTCCATGGTATCACAGTTGAGCACCAGGGCTGGCTCAGCTCGCTTCCCTCGGGCTGCAGGTGCTTTCCCGGGAGCTGATGGCCCTGTGGTCATTCCCCCCACCCTTGTGTAGCCCTTGTGATGGCGCTTCCTTTCGAGCAGACAGCTCGAAGTCCATTCCACATGTGGTGTTTTGTGCCATGAACTCAGAACCTTTCATTTCACCTCCAGCTTCCTGGAAAGGGAGGTGGGAAAGGTCAACCGCTTCAGGCTGTAATCCTTCAAACCTCTTCCTAAATGCAATCAGCTGTGAAAAGAAGTCACACTGGTGAAGCATTTGTCATTCAAATGGAGCATTTGCCTGGACTCCTTTTTCTAACCCCCTCTTCCCCCGCCCCGGGACCTTAGCCCTTACTTACCCAGACCTTGAACCACTTAGGCAGATCCTGTTTGGGGTGGAAATGGGTTGCAGTCTCTTGTCCACTAATTTCTGGTCTCAGAGCAGGAGAGTGTTCACCTTGAGAAATGTAAATCTCTTCCACCATAGCTCTTGCTCTGGATTAATGCCTCAGCATTCCTTTCTGCTCTCCATATTTTTCTGGTGTCTTTGTGAGTAATAATTAATCATTCTTAGCCTAAAGACAAGGAATTTTTTTCTAACCTTTGCAAGAATCAACCTTTTTTTTTACCACAGTGTGTGACAGAGTGGCAATGGTATTGATTTGTCTTTCAGCACTGTTACAAGTTCGGTTTGGGGGCTTCTTTGACAAAAGGCTACTTTCGAGCATTTACGATCACAATATGTTCAGGTTTGTTACACTTAGCAGGTGGGCTATTAATTGAAATGGGTATTAGTGAATTTGAAAAATCTTTTTTTCTAGTCAGATTTGATTTGCTTCCAAATACTTGCCCTGTGGCCAGACCACATATAAGTAATAGGCTCCTCTGTGGTAATGAATTTCTTGACAGAGTCTTTGGTATGTTTTTAAGGATCACTTCAGCCTCTATACAGCAGCCTCTCTGTTCATATTTAGCAATGGGAAATCAGTCCTTGATTTCCCAAGGCCAGCAGAATGTCCTGAACTTTGCTGCTGCAAACTAAAATTTATAAGTACATATACAAATAAAAAGAGTTGGAGCTCAGACAAACTAAATAATTTGTAGATTCAAGCATGATGCATGTGACTGTCATTAGAAGCCAGTTTGCCATCCTAGTAATTACATTCAGATGGGTTTGGATCAAACTCACTGTATTGTTTCTTCTAGAAAATGAGCTCTATGATCCTTGTCTAGCAGTTTTAAAATATTGATGGAGGATTATATTACAGCACCTTAAAGATTTTATTTAGGGTTGTTATGCAAAAAAAAAAAAAAAAAAAGAAAATAGTTTGTAACTGTGAATATAGATTGTCATTATTTTTAACACTAGCAACCAATTTTCTGACAGAATAATTTTTATGCTTGGGGAAAAAAATCATGATTTTGATGTAATTTTATGAATCAAAATATTTTCTCAATCTGCTACAGTCATTAGTTTTAATTTCTTATTTTTGTTCTCTTTTCCAACCATCTCTACAATCAATACTACAAACGATTCATTAGTACCATTTCTCTGGTTTCTTGGTGGAAGTCTGACAGATGAAAGTCCATTCAAGGGTGCAAATGTTTCCCTTTGTTTCATCCAGACCATTCCTGAAGCTAAGGGGTAAAATATTAAGAATAACCAAATTTTTCAGCAACAAATCAAGATACAAAGAGCAACCCAGTACTCCTGAATAGCAATTCTGCAGCACTGTCAGCTAAAATGCTGCCATGGACACCTGCTCACTCCCTCTAAAAATACATTTCTGGATTGTGTCACCAGAATTAATGAGCCTAAAACATCTAATGTCTCATGACAATAGGATTCCTGGGTGGAAAGCTGTGTGTGATAAAGTGCTGGGCAGCTGTACTGCAGCCCTTGCTCTGCTGCTCTGTAGCTGTGCTGCTGAGGAGTAATCACAGCCAAGTCAAGGCACTCCAAGGCTGGAAAGGTGAGTGGGAAGCCACAGCTGGGTCCCATACTGGGAAGACCAGTTACTTGCTAATGCTGACTGTGGGTCCAGGTGCTGCTTAGCCAATACAGCAAATACTTTGATCTTCTCTCCTTCCTCCTTGGTGGAAAGTATGGAAGTGAGCTATCCCCGTGGGTAGGAATGACTATTCCTATCACAAGGAATGACTTTGTCCATTTGATACGTTTCTCTCCTTTGGAGGAAGCCTCAGCCCAACACTTCGGTCAGAAGATAGCTTACTTGCCCTCAAGGCCTCAGCATTATCCAGGCAGCAGCACTAACAAGGACTGTCTCCCTCAGTCAAATCAGCCACGCCAGGAGCCATGGCTTTGACAGAACTATTTTACATGCCTCAACCATAATGTGATTTGTCATTGCTTTTAGAGACATGGTGTGCAGCCATCCAGGCTTTCACAGGATTTTTTGGCCTGTAAGAAAGTTTTATTCAATTATTTACTCTTCCCCTTTGAGTGTGGCAGCTTCTTACTGACACGCTCCTTGAATGGAAGCTTTCCTACAAGCCCCCATGTCTTCCTTAACATCCTCCTCCTATCCCTAATGGCTTGATTTCCAGAGGTGATGCTATCCTCAGGCCCTTTTGCTCCTTGAAGAAGTAGGCCTGCCCAGGCCTCTTGAAAACCAGGCCAATATATATAGAAGAGTAATTGCTATCTTTGTGGGTAGCTCCAGGCCATGTCATCATACACTTTGTTAAGTGAGGACAAAGTCCATGCTAGAGGGATGAGCAGTTAGGAGTGATGCAGGCCTGACACGAGGAAAGAAACATACCAGTCTATTTGAATTTTTTTCCCAGTGTGCAGAGAGAGGGAGATTAGCAAGAATTAACATCTTCCCTGTCTTAAGGCAGGTAGGGCACACTTCATCCCAGGAACTGGCAAGGGTGAGGGACACTGAAAAGGTTCATTTAAACTCATGGTGCTGCTCTGCATTACACACTCATGGGAAATTTACACTTGTGTGGTTTAAAGTTGCATTCTCTTTACAATGAGGCTTGCTTATGCTATATATAAATGATAATTGGGGGATGTACCTCAACATATCTTCAAAAGATACTTGTTTCCCCAAAGCACAGAAGCCTGAGAACTGATTTTTTGCCAGTTATTTACTAAAACTTCTTTAATGAGTATTTCTACATGAATAAAAGTTCTGGAAGTGGGAGCATGCCGTTATATAAAATGGGAGTGAATTTAGGGATTGCAGCAAACTGCAGCACTGCCAGCTCCTGCAGAGTTTGTGTGTTCCTGGTTAAACACTCGTAAATTGACCTCTCAAACTGCATCTCTGAGCACCTAAGCATATCCAGTGGCTTGATCTTGCCATAAGGGGGAAGTCTTGTTCCTTCTCCTTTTCCTTCTGCTCTAACCCAAACTTCTTCCCAGCCAAAGAACCTGCCTCCTCATTTGTGGTGGCTCTGGAGCTTATTTGACCAGCTTGTGAGCTGATACAACTCAACGACACAGCAGAAAAACAGGCAGCTGTTTCTTTCAGGGTCACGTTTCTGCTTGGTTAGTCACCCACACTGTTGACTGAAGGGCTTCATTCATTCACAGGTAGTGGGGCTGACAAAAGAGAGATGATGGGACTGCATGTCTGAGAGAGAACAGGGCCTTCTCACTCTGGTGGAGGTGAACTGCTGGCTTAGTGATTACCATCCTAAGAAAAGGAAACCCAAGGCGTCCAACTTGAGTACCAAAATCTATTTTAGGCATCTGAAAATGCAGTTTAGTAAAACAACCTGCTTTGCACAAACACAGCTGAGGCCAGTCCTGTGCCTCTGGAGCAGAACATCTCCAGCAGCTTCTCCAAGCTGCCCCCCTGCCCGCCCCTGACACTCTTCCCACACTGCCTGGCAGGATATTTGCATGCCTTCCCCGGGAGCTAGACTGGGAACTGGTCCAGCTGGAAAGTAACTTCTGTACCCAGCTCACTTGCAGAGTTGTGACAGTGCGATGCAGGGCAGAACAAGGGACAGAGATGGGCTATTCTAGGCTGAGTCAGAGCAAAGCCTGTACGTGCCCAGCTGCTCCTTACTGCTGCTCTCACAGAATGTTACAAGTCAAAGGCCATGACCTCTAGCACCACGTACTGTGCTTCTGCTGTGCCTGTGTTAGCCTTCTGCCCTAGCTACAGCCAAAAACAGGCCCTTGGACAAGAGGTTAATTCGGGTGCTTGGGATTTCCTCATTCTTGAATGGGGGAAAAAAGGCAGTGGAAATGCCTGAGATGGAGGGTGGGTTGCTGCTATGTGTGTACATTACTTGTATGTTATTTACTTCTGACTGTAACAGGGATGTTACATAATGTAAAATGCAATGAAGGTTTCTAAAGGTCCGTTTGTCCTTCCTCTCCTGGTCCTGTACAATATTTTGTTACACTCATTTTTTGCACTTTGGGTCATGCTAAACTGCAAGGCCCTTGTGGCAGAGAGCATGGCACCGGTGTGAGGCACAATGCCTCAGATTACTGGGGGCCTTGGGGAGTGACTGTCACAGAAATGACAGGAGGGAATAGTTTCACTCTTGTGGAGGGCAGAATTAGTCATGTCTGAGATTGCTTGACTTTTGCCAGCCTTTTTGAAGGACGTAATCTTTGCCTATTGCCTATGCAGCTCCTATCCCTCCACCTCCACCAGCTACCCATCACCATTACACCCCCTCCTACTCCTCTGTTTTGACTCCATGCCTGATCCTTCCCTTTTGTCAAGAGATCACAAGCTCCAGACCCTCATTCTCTCCTTCTCTCCTTTCTGACCTTCCTGGCCAGCCTGTCTGCGGAGTAGGGCTACAAATAAAGGTTAGGTAATAAGCAAACTCCACTTTTCCAGATTTAAAAGAGAAATATCCAATATTGTCTTCTTCCTGAATGCAGAGGCAGACAAATTAAACCAGAAGGTATTTGGAGCTGGAGGGTAAAGGGGAGATGAGAGGGTGGGAGAGAAGAAAGGAGGAGGCAAGCAAAAGCCACTTCTCTCCTTTGGAACGGTCTTTGGCTTTGTTTCCATTTTAAAAAGAGTACAGGTTAAGGTGAGAGTCCAGATAGCTATAGTAATAGCCTTTATACCACATGTAGTGACTCCTGTTCAAAAGCAAATACATGGACTTGATTAAACTTATGATTTTTGAAAAGTTTTTTTTTTTCAACTAATTAAATTCAAACAAACTAACTAGCTGGAGGAATGGCTACAGCAGGGTTGAAGAGATGGAAAGTTCCTCTGGGTTTCAGTGTACTGGCATGCTTCTCATGTCCCTTGTACAACACTCAACGAAATCTGTATTTTGCCGATGAAAACAAACTGTGCCAAAAGATACAGCTGAAGGGGAATAGCTGCTAGAACATTTGTTTCCAGTCTTTTTGGACCTACAGACTACTGTTAGTCTCCAAAATTTCCTACAGATCACAGTTTCAAAATTCATACTTTGCAAACACTACAGAGGCACCAAATGGCTATGACAGCCTACCACTCTTTACAGGACATCTACAAGGCTTGAGCAGAGCAGGAGAACCACTGGTCAAGAATGCAGGAATGCAGAGGTGGAACAAAAGTGCCAATTCAAGACTCCACATGTGCAAATCATCAAGACTCTACCAAATGTGCATAGCTTCACTGACTACAGCAGCCAGAAACCAGTTGGAGGTGACCCTCGGGTATTTGGGGTCATTGCAGAGTCACCGTGTGGGATGTGGACACAGATGTTAAGGGTCTCACAAAGTCTTCTTGTTTCTAACAGAATGATTTGATGGGAACATTCTGCAAGAACTGCAGGTAAAAGAAATGAAAGAAAACATCATTAGGTCAGCTACAGTGTGCCAGTATAGTGGCACGTCAGGAACAGAAAAGAAACACCAGACTGGTAAAATGACAACCATCAGCTGGATATTACAAGAACTGGCAGGTTACATGCTAGAATAATATGCATTTTGTTGCAGGGGCCACATGGACAAACTGAGATGGGCTGGACTTAGCTAATCATGGACTATGTCACCCAGTACAGACAGAAGTTGTTGGATAAAGAGCTCAAAGGTTTTAAAAAAAAAAAATAATTAAAAATCAACAGAGGGACCCGACAGCTGGCAATAATGAAAGGTGGGATGAAGAAAGGATCAGCTCTGAGGATTCCTTGGATGGATATGCACAGAGATAAGAAACTGAGCTATAATCTTGCCAAAGATTAGGTGAAAATGAAAATGCTAGTGGTACTGTTGTATTTGGATTCCCAAAAAACCCCAAGCAACAAACCAGCACTTTCCTGCACAGGCAAATCCTTGCTTGGAAAACACCAGATACAGATCCAGGCTCAAACCTTGAGTCAGCCACGCATCTGACAGCAGTGCTACTGCAGAATGGCAAATGGGGTTTGAACTTATTCTCAGGAAGCAAGAGCTCACTGGGTGTTAAGTCAGTCCTTACGTATGGGTGGAAACTTGTAGTAATTGTGCAATTTCCCTAAAAAAATCCCCAGAGATCTCAATTAGGTATTTTGCTTTTGCAGCTTTTCCTGCCTTTGCTCTTACAGTGCCTTTTCACTTGCAGTCCTCGCACTTCCCTACATCACGTAAAATTCGATTTTTTGCTTAAAGACCTTGGTACAACATTAAAAAGCCACCAGTAACTATGCCGATGCTCCTTTTGCCAAAACATTTGTCTTCTTTAGTCAAAATTACTTAACGAGGAGAAAAAAACCAAACCAAACAACCAAACAAAACAAAACACAAAAAATCACCAAAAAAAAAAGAGACCAGGATGCTTCAATTTCTCCTTTTTCCCACCTTTTCAGGCCGGCCACCGGAGCATCCTCCAGCCGCGCGGCCCCCTATGCAGCAATCGGGGCGGCGGCCCCAGCATCCGCCGCCGCAGAGCCGGCGCGGCCCCGGCTGCTCCCCGCTGCTCGGGGGCGGCCAAGATCCCCCGGGGCCGCGGCAGTGCCGCAAGGTGGGCAGCGGAGCGAGGCGCCGTGGCCCCGCAGCCTCCGCAGCGGCCGCGCTGCGCT
>VZUI01049761.1:0-19761 GCA_013401135.1 Cettia cetti
GATGGATGGATGGATGGATGGATGGATGGATGGATGGATGGATGGATGGATGGATGGATGGATGGATGGATGGATGGTTGGATGCCTTATCAGGAGAGTGGTAAATGAGGCAGGAAAGCTGGAAAAGCCAAGTGGAGGACACAGGGCAGCTTGCAGCTGAGCTGTGCTTTATCCCAAAGCTGCTCCTGCCTTTGCCTAAAGCCCATTTGTGTTTTCTTTGCCTCAGTTTCCCCCCAGTTCCTGGTCTGGTTTCAGCTGGATGTCCTTCAGGAATCATTTCTCTCTCTGTTTCACACAGAGACCAGACGCTGCCCACGGGCACAGCCCCATGGAAAGGCTGAGCTGGACAGAGGTGTCCCACCCCACGACCCCTCTGTCCCTGCCCCCAGCCTCACCACGAGGTTCCCGATGACCATGACCATCATGAAGACGATGAGGCACATGGTCTGGCCGGCCACCTCCATGCAGTCCCACATGGTCTCGATCCACTCCCCACAGAGGATGCGGAAGACGATGAGGAAGGAGTGGAAGAAGTCGTTCATGTGCCAGCGGGGCAGGGTGCAGTCCACGGAGATCTTGCACACGCACTCGATGTAGCTCTTGCCGAAGAGCTGCATCCCCACCACGGCGAAGATGAAGACGATGATGGCCAGAACCAGCGTGAGGTTGCCCAGGGCGCCCACGGAGTTGCCGATGATCTTGATGAGCATGTTGAGGGTGGGCCAGGACTTGGCCAGCTTGAAAACCCTGAGCTGCGAGGGGCAAGGAGAGAAGGGGGCTGGCTGGGGTGTCATTGCCACAAGGTGCCAGCAAGGCTGTGGCTCTGCCATTTCACCCTGCCGGGGCTGTTTGATCACAGTAGGATGGGTTAAACCCTCAGCTGCTCTGACTCTGACTTCCCTGAATATTTAACTTGACTCACTCTTATCTTAAACAGGGGCCAAGTTGGTCCCTCCCAATCTGAGCCTCCACCATGAAGGAGGCTGAACAAGTGACCCCCACCCTGTCCTTGTCACCGCCCAGGTGTCCCCTGGCACGTACCAGGCGGAAGGAGCGGAGCACGGAGAGCCCCTGCACGTTGGCCAAGCCCAGCTCCACCAGGCTCAGAGTGACGATGAAGCTGTCAAAGATGTTCCAGCCCTGCTGGAAATACTCATAGGGATCCAGAGCAATGAGCTTCAGCACCATCTCTGCTGTGAAGATCCCTGTGAAGACCTGTGGGAAGCAGCACCCTTGATCACTTGTTCATAAACCAGTGCTGAGCTGCGGGGTGGGGTTGGCAGCATCCCTCTTTTTTGGTGTATTCCCAAAGCATTTCACCCCATTAGGGCCAGTCCCAGATGGGAATGAGCTCCCCAGATGCTGCCCAGTGTAGCTGGTGAAGCCAGACTGGGAATACTGGTGAGTGATTCCTCTGGAGCAACACAAAAGTGAGTGTTGGCAGCTGGACATTAAAAATAAAATTTCCTTGGCAAAGAGATGCCTTTGGAATGACTGGGAAATCAGAGATGCCCAGCACTGGAACTGGGCTGCTACTGGGATGCCCCTGTGTCTCCCTGAGCCTTGTGACAGCTGAGCTGGATTTTACACATTGCTCCTTTCCTGGGACCACAACAGCACCTGCAGTATTGTGTCACTGCAGAGAGGGCTCAGCCAGGTGACAACTGCCATCCCTGCTGCAATCCCATGGCACGTGCAGAGGGCCTGGTCACAGATTTGCCCTGGTTGGGGATGGTGTTGGGACAGGTCTGTCTCTCACTGAGCAAGGAGGAGCAGCAGGAAGGCTGCTGTTCCTGCATCCCAGAGGTTGTCCCCAAATGTCCCCGGCATGCCAGCCCACAAATGTCCCCTGTCCTGCTCCAGTATCCCAGGGGATTGTCCAGACGTGTCCCTTCCATGCCAGCCCACAAATGTTCCTGTCCTGCTCCTGCAGCTGCATCCCAGGGGACTGTCCCCATGTGTCCTTTGCATGGCAGGCCACAAACATCCCTTGTCCTGCTCCAGTTTCCCAGGAGATTGTCCCCACATGTCCCCAGCACGCCAGCCCACAAATGTCCCCTGCCCTGTTCCTGCTCCAGTATCCAGGGGATGATCCCCACATGTCCCTTGCATGGCATCCCCTGTTCTGCTCCTCCCGGCTGACCCTTGTCCTTGGCGCCCTGCGGTGGGACAGGCAGCAGCGCCGCAGCTCCCACCGCGGGCACGGGCAGGGGATGTTGGGGAGCCCCGCCTCAGTGGGATCTCCTCTGCCTGCTCCCATCCCCACCTGGCCCTTCCCCAGCAGATCATTCATTCCCCGGCTCGAAGGAAGGGCTGGAGCCGCCGCAGCCCGGCCGTGCCTTGAGCACCGGCCCATTAATCCCCTTGTATTTCCTGAATGAAACCAGAGCCCGTCCCGCCCGCCCGGCCAGCGGCATCTGTCACTCCGGGGCTGCGCTTCCAGAGGCCCCGGCAGGTGCTGGAGCAGGGCAAGGTGGCAGCAGAGGAGATGGGAGCTTTCCCATTCTTTAGCGCATTTCCCACCGCTGCCAGAGGGCTCCCGGGCGTGTCCTACCGGCAGATCCACCCAGCTCAGAGCCATTTGTCGCCGGCTCCAAGCAGGAGCAGCCACTAAATGCACCTATAAAATCAGGACAGCTGAGATTTGCAATGGTTCCACTGGGCAAATCCCTGATTATTATTAATTTTAATGCTGCATTGTTGCTTCCTGCTCAGCGGGGACCTGTTTGTTCCCACGGTCTGGAACACCCTCTACTCTTCCCCGTGGCCACCCAACATTTCAGGGACACCGTGGTGTCACCCAGGGCTGGCAGCAGGGTTGTGACGCAGAGGGTGGCGCAGGATGCACCAAGCCAGGCAGGGAGTGCAGCAGGAGAGGAGCAGGGAATGGTGGATCCCAGCCCCACATCAGTGCCCCTGGTCTGGGCCGTCCTGCAGCCCAGCCCGTGCAGGGGTGCTGTGGGCAGAGCCCTGCAGTGCTTTGTCAGCAGCTGGGGTGTTCCACAGCAGCAGAGGGGATCTGCCCTCCAGGATGGGGGCTGGGGCTGCTGGGCTCCAAAGGGGAGGGATGGAGCTCCCTACCAGGTTCCCCACGCTCAGCACGTTCTCAAACTCCTCCGTCATGGGGTAGTGCTCCATGGCCATGAAGAGAGTGTTGAGCACGATGCAGATGGTGATGCCCAGGTCCACGAAGGGGTCCATCACCACCAGCTTGACAAACTCCTTCAGCTTCACCCATGGAAGGCAGCAATTCCAGACCAGGAAGGTGTGGGCGAATTTGTACCACCAGGGTGGGCATTTCTGGTGAGCTTCTTCCAGCTCTGAGGGTGGGAAAGGAAAACTGTGGGATTATCTTGTCCTCACCTGGGTGGGCAAGTGCTGACCCTCAGGAGAAGTTCTCCTGGGGTCCTGGACCAGCTCTGGATGATCTATGATTTTAAAGATCATGGAATATTCTGAGCTGGATGACATCCACAGAGATAACAGATCCAGGTCCTGTCCCTGCACAGGCCTCCCAACAATCCCACCCTGGGCATCCCTGGCAGTGCTGTCCAAACGCTCCTGGAGCTCTGGCAGCCTCGGGCTGGGACCATTCCCTGGGGAGCCTGGGCAGTGCCAGCACCCTCTGGGGGAAGAACCTTTCCCTGAGATCCATCCCAAATCCCCCTGAACAGTTCCAGCCATTCCCTTGTCCTGTCCTTGGTCACAAGGAGCAGAGATCACCTGCCCCTTGGAAAGAGCTGAGGTCTGACCTCAGGCTCTTCTTCTCCAGCTGAACAAACCAAGTGACCTCAGCCACTCTTCACGTGGCTCCCAAAGATCCTTCATTATCTTCTTAGCCCTCCTATGGACACTTTCTAAAAGCTTTAAATCTTTTTTGTATTGTGGCACCCCAAAAATATGGGGGCTAAAAGGAGGGGCCTTCCCATGCCCAGGCACAGAGATGATGCAGATAAGCCAGGGAATTGTGGATCCAACCCTGCTCCCAGCCCCTGGGCAGGGTTTGAGATGCCTCTGCCACCCTGAGATCACCAGGACATCCAAGGGGACTGCTCTGTGCTGACACGAGGGTTTTGTGCCTGTTCTTGGGGGAATGGGGGATATGAACCGCTTAGTTCATGGTGCTTTTTGCTGAAGCTGACACAGCAGCTTCTGTGGCTCTGGCTCTAGAAACTTGTCTAATCACCTGCAATCCCATTAATTTGTGTGAGATACTGGATTATTGCCTCCAGGCATCATCCCAGTGAGCTGGGATGAAAAGTCTGGCTTGAGCATCACTGACCCCATATGGAGAGCCCAGGGCTGGAATCATCCCTTATGTGGGGCTGGGAATTTGGGACAGCCACTGTCAGCAACCCAGGCCCTCCAGCAGGACATACCTTCCACAGCGTTGGAGATGACACTGATGGCACTTCCGACCCTCTTCTCCAGCCCTGGCCCGTCTTGGTTGCCCACAGTGAGGTGGTTGAGGTCCGGCTTCTCCGACTCATAGGTGGGGTTGAACTGGGAGAAGAGGAGGGAGGGATGCAGAGTTATTCCGTGGAAGACAGAGCAGGGCAGAAAACAGGGAATGGTCTGGAGAGACCCCAAAAAGTCTTGTAGGACCCAACCCATAGCGAGGTGGGCACAAGCCTGTCCCCTCAGGAGGCAGGTCAGGGTGGGCACCCAGGGGTGGCAGGGCAGAGCTGGCACCTACATCAACCACGGTGTCGGATCGCTGCAGGGTGATCTTGGGCACCACCTGCCCGTTGCAGTCCTTGGCCTTGTCCTGGTCACTGTTGAGGTCCAAGTCGTGCCCCTTGCCGGCCACGCTGCTGGGCAGGGAATCGCTGCTGGATGTGCGCTCCTGCAACTGCACAACCCCGGCCCGTCACCCCTGTGCCCACAGCTGTGGGGACATCCCACGGTGCCTGAAGGCTCCAGGGGGTGAGAAAATTCCTTACATCCCTGGAAGTGGTGGATGGGTGAGGCTTGGAGCAACCTAGGACAGTGGGAGATTGTCCCATAGCAGGGGTGGGACTGGATGAGCTTTCAGGGCCCTTCCAACCTAAGACATCCTGGGATTTCCAAGCTTTGCCCTTTCCCTTTCCCTTTCCCTTTCCCTGTGCTTTTCCCTTTCCCTATCCCTTGCACCCCCTGCACTGAACTCTCTCAGCTCTGTTCACATTTGGTCAGGGAGAGCAATTCCTAAGGACAGAACTGAGCAAACCTTGGTTCTTCAAGCAGGAAACTTTACCCTTTGCAATGAGTTCTCATCCAAAATGGTGAAGAACCAGAATCCTCAAGGCTTTTACTGAAATGTGACCTCCAGGATTTTTGCACTTGCACTGAATTTGAGAATGTTTGAATCAAAATTTAATTTTTTTCCCAAAAATGTTGTATTATCACCTTTCCATTGCATGCAAAATTATTTCCTTTTTTGTTGTTTTGTTTTGGGTTGGTTTTTTTGTTGTTGTTGTTGTTGTTTTATTGTTTGTTTGTTTGTTTGTTTGGTTTTGTCTTTTTCTTTCCAACAGTGCTATTAATTTGAAGTTCCAACCCTCCTGCAATGAGCATGGAAACAAGGAAACATTCCAGGTTTCCTTGGCTCCCGTAGGACACCAGGATCTACCTGGTGAGGTGCAGGGTGTCTCAAGCCCTTTGTTGTGTCTCCAAAGCCAAGGGTTTGCTGGCACACTGAGCTGTGCTGCAGCTGCCCCATCTCCCCTTTGTGCCCTGGTGACACCGAGCTGGGCTTCTTCCAGGCTTCCTGATGTGCTGCAGGAGACCCACTGGAACTGCTGAGGCCTTTTATGTCCCTCACCTCCTCCTCTCAAACAACACCTCACCCCTGTGCTGCTCCTCTCTGCTGTCTCCCAATGCACCCTGGGCTGGCATTTGGATGTGGAAATTTGGTATTTTCAGCCTTTTTTGTCCCCACCCATGATAATATCTCAGTTTTTTGATTCAGATGTAATGCCAAAATAGTTATTCCATTTTTTCTTTACTTCTTTGGACCAAATGGAGTTTTACTTTGGATTTTACACTGTGCTTGTTGCTGCCTCCATTTCCTCTCCCTATTCCCAAGACCCCTCATTCTGGCCTCCACTCTTCCCACTCACCAGCCTTTCCTGCTCCTCTTGCTGCTTCTTCAGCTGCTCCATGAGCTGCTGGAATTCCTCCTCCTTCTGCTGCTCCTCCAGCATGGTGGCATCGTTCTGCTCGGCGTAAGCCATGGCCACAACAGCCAGGATGAGGTTGATGAGGTAGAAGGAGCCCAGGAAGATGATGACCACAAAGAAGATCATGTAGGTTTTGCCTGCTGCCCGCAGTGTCTGTGGGAAGAGGTGGCAAGGATGTCACGATGTCACTTTGGTGATGCTCCCAAGAGAAGGTGCTGCCCCAGGACACCCTCCTGGTTGTGGTAGGAGGGAAATATTTTGTTCCTGTCTTCTCCAAGGGTTGGTCATTGCCCAGTGGACCTTCCTGTAGGCCCTGGCACTGGGTTGGGACTGGTGGAAGGCAGGGAGAAGCTTTGGTTCCCAAGGTTCCCAAGGGCTGGGAGCAGTGGAGGTGGGACCAATATTCCATCACTGGCTCGCTTTGCTCAGCCCCCATGTTCTCAGGTCTCACCTTCAGACCAAAAGGATCCTTGTCTGATTCTGGTGATCTGGGCAAACCTTTCCAGAGGACAGGGGCAGCCTTAGGTGTAGGACCCCTTTTACCTGGCCAGCCTCTGGAGCCAGGGTCAGCTGGGGTTTTGTGGTGCCTCCTTAGAGGACAACTCAATGAGAGGACAAGTGACCTGGCTTCTCCTCTTTATCCTGTCCCTCAACTTGAGCCAGAGATGCTCTGGACAATCTTATAAATCCCTGAATTCAATGACTGAGCTGACAGCACCCTGGGAAATACATTGCATTCCCGTGTTAGGGAAGTAGTAAATGGGACCATCCCCAAGTCCACTGATCCTGCCTGGATCCACAAACCACAGGAAAAGGATCCACAAGCTTCCAGACAGTGATTTTTCCCCTCAGGGGCAGCAGGGAAACAAGAGGAACACTTGCACTTGCACATCTGCCTACCAGCTGGAAGAGGTTCTCCCAGTAGTCCTGGGTCATGAGGCGGAAGAGGGCCAGGAAGGCCCAGCTGAAGGTGTCGTAGCTGGTGTAGCCATAGTTGGGGTTCCTCCCGGCCTTCATGCACTCGTAGCCCTCGGGGCATTTCCTGCCAGGGGGGCAGCAGGGATGAGACCCTGGCATGGCCCTGCAGCCAAACCCTTCCCTACAGAGAGGGGGTGCAGTGGGGGGACCCTCCCCTCCAGGGTGAGTGCAGTGGGATGCCTGGACTGATACCATCTGCCCCTGGTTGACACCTGATACCCCCCAAAGCTGATCCAGGCAGGATGCTCAGACTGAGACCCCTCAGGCTGATACATTTGGGATGCCTGAACTGATTCCACCTGAAGCTGATCCAGTTGTGGTGCTCAGACTGATACCCTCGAGCTGATACCGTTGGGGTGCTCTGACTGGTACCCCCTCAAGTTGATACTCTCAGGATCCTCCAGCTGATTGATAGCCCCAAAGCTGGTACAGTTGGGAGGCCTGGATCAATATCCCCTCAAGCTGATACCATTGGGATGATCCAACTGATAACCTCAGGATGGTCCCCAAGCTGATCCATTGGGATTCCTGGACTGTTCCCCTGTGGAGCCACATTCCCAGCCCCACCCCTGTCCCATCCCAAGCATCAGGGGTCCCACAAGCTGTGCCAGCTCCCTGTCCTCTCCCAGGGATCCAGAGGGAGGGGGTCTCGCTCACCCAGCGTCGCTGCTGTTCCCGCAGAGCAGGGCGTCGAGGGCTCCCTCCAGGAAGTAGTAATTGGCTTTGCAGGTGGGGAAAGAGCAAGGAATAAAAATAAATAAATACATAAGCACAAACATTGATTTTAAAACTCCTGGGTGCAACTTGCTGTCAGGGAAATTCCTTGAATCCCAGGGGAATTTGCTGACTCCCAGTGTCAGGCATGGGGGTATCTACTCTCTCTTGACTTTATTGCTTGTCTTGGCTCTGTCTCAGGGAGCTCCTGGGATTGTTTCATCAATCCAACCAGGTCTCTCCTAAGCCTGAAAACAGCTCTGGAACTGGCCAGGGCCAGGCCACCTGGAAAAGGGGTTAACATGACATCAAAGGACCAGGGCTGGCCTGTTTTCTTGGGAAATCAGGGCATTTGCAGGAAGCAACAAGCATGGGGCACTACAGGAGTCCCAGAAAAACCTGGGGAAACTGCTCCTGCTCCATGGCTACACCTCCTGCTGCTCCCATCGCTGCTGGGGACACCCCTACCCTGCTCACAGACCAGGGGTCCTTAAAGCTCTCCCTCACGGCTCCAGCACAGATCCAGAGCCACAGGAGCTTCCAAGCAGTGCCAGCACAGGTCACCTGCCCCAGGGACACAGAGGAGCACCTGCAGACACCTGGGTAGGGCAGAGGCCAGCTGGATCCAATCCTGAACACGTGGAGCTTCCTGAATTCCCCCTGGCTTTGCCTGCCTTCTTGCCATGTGGCTTCTCTTTGTCCTGTGTGGGCTCAGGGAGGAAATACCCTGTTTGTGCAATTCCAGGTTTTTGGCCTGGCCCCCACAGCTACCCTGCTGCACCCTTGGCGGCTGCTCTTTGCATGGAGCTCATCAGATCCTATGGATTGAACTTGCCCCCTACAAAAACCTTCCTGTAATGAATGCCAGAGCTGATTGTTGGGCCAACCAGCTCAGCTGAGACCCAGCCCGGCCTTCTGAGCTCTGCTGAGGGTCCTGAATGAGATGTGGAGCATTCCTGTGGGGCACCTGGCCATCCTGCTGCTCTACCAAGCAGGTTTTCTGAGATCTTTACATTTTCATGGAGTTCAAAAACTCAAAACTGAAGAACAAACAAAAAACCTACCACACTTTGGGCAAAATTTTCAAAGAAGGGGTAGGAAAGGAGCACCTTAGACTTTCCTGAGGACCTGCGCTGGTTCCACCTCTGCCTCCCTCCCCTCCTGTGGCTTTTGTGGTGTTGCATAAAGGGTTGATTGGGCTCTGTGGTACCTGGGGAAGGTTCCAGATACTGAAAAGTGGGTTAAAAATGTCATTCCTGCATCTTTTCCTCTGGTTTTTCACCCAAAGTTCCACCTCCCCCTCGAGGGTTTGGTCTCCCTGCTGTAACCACCCTGATGGGACACTGGCAAGTGACCAGCAAGTGAGAGAGATGGAGACACTGGTCCCTCCAAACCTTCCTGTTGTGAAACCTTCCTGGAAGAGCTTAGCTTGCCCAGGTGGAGCTCATTTTTCCTGTCCAGGGGGATTTGATCCCATCTGTCCCATCTGTGAGGGTACACAGCTTGTTCCACCCACCAGCCTTGGCAGGAAGATCCATGTGAGCACACCCTGGAGTAGCCAGGACGAGCAGGAAACTGAGGAGCAAACCCAGGTGAGGGGTCAGAGGAGAGGGAGCTGCAGGAAGGGGCTGCAGGAGCTTCACCTTCATCATTGATGTAGGCCTCAAAGTCAAAGGTGCTGTTGCTGGTGAAGTTTCCGGTGAAGTTCCCGGTGAAGTTCCCGGTGAAGTCATCCATGAAGTCGTAGAAGGTTGAGTTGACCAAGGTGTCATTGTCCAGCCCCAAATCCTCCAGGAAGGTGCTGTTGGGGGGAGGCCACCGCACACACTTCTGCCGGAGGTTGCCCATGAAGAGCTGGAGGCCGATGAGGGCGAAGACGCTCAGGCAGAAAACCGTCAGGATCATCACGTCCGAGAGCTTCTTTACCGACTGGATCAGAGCCCCCACGATGGTCTTCAGCCCTGGGGGGAGGCGTCACCACTGAGCTGATTGCTGGTTTGCTAATTGTGGGGAGCAGGCTGTGGTGTCCCCAGAAGTTGCTGGCTTTGGTGGGGTGGTGTGTCACCACTGAGCTCAGGCCCTTTGTGTTCACACCACATCCCAGCTCTGTCCCCACACATGGCTGGGCCCCCCAGAACTGTCACCCTTGGGCTGGTGCTGGTGACTTCCCCATCCCAGCCTTGGGATATCCAAACCAAAGCCCATCCCAGCCTGGCATCCATCAATTCCTTTGGATTTTCTTTTTTCCCTAATTGCCACAATCTGGTATTTTTTGTACCAAACCACTGAAGTGAAGCACTTTAGAATGGGACATGGAGAAGCTCTTTGCTGGCCCAGCTGGATGATGCTGTCCACCTCTCCAGCTCCAGAAAAGCCTCCGTGGTCTAACTGCAGTCCCTGGGTGCTTGGGAGCCCAGCCAGACCCCTCATTCTGATCCCTTCAAGCTGGAAAATCCCTAGTGTGCCCAAGTGAAGGTGACAAAGTGACATCTGCATCTGGATTAACTCATCTACTCATCTCTCCCCCCAACATCACCGTTCCCTCCCCAGACAGGCTCATCCACAGATCCTCTGTGGGATTTCTCCATGGAGGATGGAGTTCCTGTCAGCCAAGTCTACGTGGATGATGGGCAGTGTTGGGACATCCCAATGTTCATCTTTAGAGCTTCTCTGAGCCCAGAGCTTTCTCACATGGAGAAATTCTCCAAGGAAATGATTTTTAGCCCTGCCCTTCTGCCAGCTCCTTGTTCTCCAAACTATTTAGGTGAAATCCTGTTCTCCAAGGTCCTGACCAAGGTCAGATGTTCTAAACCAGCTTATTTTTGCCACTGCTATTTCTGCAGAGCCCTTGGGGATGACATTCCAGAAAGCAGCAGTTTACATTTTGCTCAATGCAATTTTTAGCCTGTTTGATGAAGGTAAATAAACATTCAGACATGAACCTTCACTATCTGGACCCTGTAGGAACACCACAAGGATTTATTCACCACAAGGAATTTTCATTTTCAGTTCAATCGCGCACTTCAGATTTCTGTGTGCTTGCACCAGGTGTTGAAAGCACAGTGTTGAAATGGTATCAAATTTGGAAATCAGCAATCAGAGGGATTTGATAAAGTGCTCCTCACACAAGTCTAGATGTTTCAGGTGATGTTAATTGTGGGGAGCAGGCTGTGGTGTCCCCAGAAGGTGCTAGCTTTGGTCAGGACATGTGTCACCACTGAGTTCAGGCCCTCTGTGCTCACATCATATCCCAGTTCTGTCCCCACACATGGCTGGGCCCCCCAGAACTGTCACCCTTGGGCTGGTGCTGGTGACTTCCCCATCCCAGCCTTGGGATATCCAAACCAAAGCCCATCCCAGCTTGGCATCCATCAATTCCTTTGGCTTTTCTTTTTTCCCTAAATATCTGTTAAATATCTCAGCCTCAGAACCAGCACAGCCAACAGTGGGCACAAAACTGAGTCCATAACTTCAAAAATAGAGAAGTTTGGTTTATCAAACCAATAAATCCACTGGGAGCACAAATTCCCTTAATTCATCTCCAAGAAGCCTTAAAAACATCACATCTGCCCCTTCAGGGGCTGCCTGTGATGAGTGCAGCTGATTTCAAGATGTAAAATCAGCAGGACCTGACCCAAAAGCCGAATTACATGGAAAATTTATCAAATACCTCATTTCCTCTGTTTTCTCTTGGAGCTGCCAGAAGAACCAGGAATTGCTGGGAATGGTGGGAATACCTGAGCTCAGGGGAAGGCATGGAGGGGAGGCCCCTTCCCCAAGTCCCACCTGGAATCACTGTGATGGTTTTCAAGGCACGGAGGACACGGAAGGTCCTGAGAGCGGAGATGTTCCCCAGGTCCACAAACTCGGTAATGTAGCTGTGGGACAGGAGAGGGAAGAGCTCCAGGGGCTCTGCCTGGAACACTCCTCCAAATGTCCCTCCTGTCCTCCCCATCCCACTGGACTCACGCCATGGAGATGACCATGAAGTCCAGCCAGTTCCACGGGTCACGCAGGAATGTGAAGTCATCGATGCAGAAGCCTCTTGACAGGATCTTGATGAGAGACTCGAAGGTGTAGATCCCAGTGAAGGCATATCTGAAACAGGACTGGTCACTGGGGAGATGCTTGCCCAGGTCCAAAGTTTTGTCCACCCCACCCAGGGGGAATATCTTGAGGAGCTGAGGTTTGGGGTTGCTGGGTTTTTGGGGTGCTTCAGCACTGGGAGAGGTTTTCACCTCACCTTGTAGGGTGGGTTGGGACATCTCAAGGTACCAATCTCTCTGGTGACCATTCTGCAGCACCTCTGTCCCTGCTGATGTCCCACCACCCCATGCTCTCTGTAAAGCCCTGCTGAGACCTGACTGTGCAGAATCACAGCAGAAAATGCTGGTTTTCCCCTCTCCTCTGGATTGTCCATGGTCCCTGGACAAGTGGATGAGCTCGGCCTCTCCAGACTGACAGTGCTGACCCACCCCAGCCCAACCTGCTCTTCAGGGCTCTCCAGACATGGGGCCCCACCAGATTTTGGGCAGCTCTGAAACATTCTCACTCTTCAATGCCCTATGGAGAGTATGGACATCCCTCCTGAGGGCCACCAGCACCTCCCAGTGACACCTCTACTGCTCTGAAAGGTGCCTGGATCCCCGCCCCCCTCTCTCAGCCTTGGTCCTGTCACTCCTGAGGGACATGGCCAAGCTGGGCTGTCCCTGTGGCAGGGGGAGGTCTCAGGACTCACTCCACGTTCTTGGACCATGCCGGGGGGTTGCTCAGAGTCATAAACACACAGTTGGTTAAAATGGTGATCATGATGAACATGCTGAATAATTTAAAACCTAGTCAAGGACAGATGCTCTGGATGGTGCCTGGATCCCCCCTTCCCACGGTCAGGAAGCCAAGAGTCCCTCTTCCTCTTGTCCTGGATGTCTCCTTGGTCCCTCACCCTGCCCTGCTCCTCCTGCTGCTCTCCTGCCTCAGCCCTGTGCTCACACTTTCCTCTCTTCCTCTCTGCTCCTGTGCATGGTCCCAGCCCCTTCCCATCCTTTCTGCTCCCCTTCCCAGCTCTATGGTGCTGGCTCTGCCTCCCTTTCTGCCTCCTGTGCTTCTTCCTCTTCATCACCTTGGGGTACAGTTTTCCCTTCCTTTCATAGTCTGTCCAGACCTCAAAACCCTCCAACCTCTTTCTAGAATTTTCTATCTCTTAGGCTTAGACCCCTCTGCAGCAAAACCTCCCTCTTTTCCTCCTCCCTCATGGCCATGAACCCACACTTCCTCCAGAGCCCTGCTGGGATCACTTCCACCCCCCCTGCAATGCCCCTCGTGCTCTTGGGCTCTTTTCCTGACTTTCCCTCTCTGTCCTGGTTCCTCTGCTTCCCTCTCCCAAAGCCTCCCTGGAGCTCCCCTGCTCACCCACTTCTCAGTGGGACCAGATTCCCTGACCCATGAACATTTCCCTTCCTTTCCAAGTCTCCCCAGACTTCAAAACCCTTCAACCTCTCCCTAGGAAGCTTCACCACTTGGGCTTCTTCCCTTCTCTATTCAAACTGATTCCTCCCTTCTCCACACTAGGGCGAACTCTTGGTGCCACCAAGGTGCTCATCAAGCACCTGCTCCTTGGACTAAAGCACTGCACAGCAGGTCCTGGCTGGGGCCCAGGAGGTTTCCTCACCACCCCCTCATGAACCCCTTTCCTTGTCCCTCTCCTGGGGCTGTTTGGACTCTGAACACCGGGGTTTGACCTGGCCATGGATCGGCATCCCAGAGATCAAGGATATGAATGGATGAGGACTTTGATGGCTCCTCTGCGTATGGGGTGGAAGGGCCCCAGCATGTAGAGGGCAGGGGTGGCCGAGAAGCGGAAGATGGACTTGCCCTTGTTGAGGACTATGAATGTCTGTGGAGAAAAGAGAGGGAGGATTAATCCTTCGGCACCCCCTAAAACACCACGGACCAAGGGCTGCCTTCAGAGGGGAGATCTCTGTGTGTTTGGAGCTCCAAAGGCTTGGAGATGCTCTCTGCTTTGGAAGAGAAGCAACCACAGCAGTCTGGGGTGGTGGATCACCAGGATGGGCTCAGGTAAGCATGGTGGGAAGCACAGGAGGTCCCTGCCTGGGTCTTTTGCTTGGGATTTACACCTAAGGTCAAGCCTGCCACAGACAAAGCTCTGGCCCTCACCTTCTTGTCCTTGTAGAAAGGGTCCAGGTCCTCCAGGGGGGTCCCAATGAGCTCCAGGGGTGGGTCACCATAGATAAGGGGCAGGTTCTTGCCGGCCTCCAGGTCACTGCTGGGCTTGACCTCCTCTTCCTCGGGCATCTCCACGTGCTGCCGCTTTATCCGGAGCGCCTCGGCCTCGGCCATGCGCTGCTCGATGGCAGCCAGCGAGGCCGGAGTGAAGGGGCGCAGGTTTTCGGGGCCCGGGATGTGCGGCAGGCCGGCCATGCTCTCATTCTGCTTCCGGGCCACACACGCCCAGCCTGCGGGGACAAGGGGCTCAAATACCACCTGGGGATGATGTGGGTTTAATTTTTTGAGTCTGTGAAGTTTTCAGCCTGTCAGCTGCTGATTTTTCTTCCTTTGGGAAAGTTTCTTACCTCAAGGACAAATCCATGTAAACAGTCGTGGTACTTCTAAGTTCTCATAACAACTCTCTCACAGGTGTCGTTTCCATTATTTAACCAATAAAGAGAAGTGTTGTCTTTACTTACCAATTATATGGTTCCTTAGCACAGCATGTTATAAAAAAACTGTGTAAAATTGTAAATAAAGCCTTTCTGATCTTTCTTTTAGAGTTAAGCTCTTCATTTTCACATCCAACAACAGGGACATTTCAGGGGCATTCGGTGGCAGGAGCTCAGTGGGGTTTTAGCAAATGGGTGTATGGTAGAAATCTTGAGCTCTCAGGGAAGGTACACGGATCACAGAGCACCCCTGTGTTCCTGCTCCTCCCAGAGCCCCGTTCCCATTTGGAGCTCGACGCCTCGGAGGAGGCTTGGGGGGACCTTCTGGTTCTCCACAACCCCCTGACAGGTGGGGACAGCCAGGGGTGGGTGGGGCTCTGCTCCCAGGAACAGCGACAGGACAAGGGGACAGAACCTTAAGCTGCACCAGGGGAGGTTTAGGCTGGACATCAGAAGAAAATTTTTCCCAGAAAGATTGGGCATTGGAAAGGGCTGCCCACAGAGGTGGTGGAGTCACCATCCCTGGAGGTGTTCAAGGAAAGCCTGGATGTGGCACTGAGTGCCATGGTCTGGGTGACAAGGAGCTGTTGGGTCATGGATTGGACTTGAAGATCTCAAAGGTCTTTTCCAACCTCATTAATTCTGTGATTCTGTGATTCTGCCTCCAATCAGGAGGCACCATGAGGCTGGGACACCCAGTGTCCCTGTCACCACCTGGCTGTGTCAGACACAATTTCCCAACCCAAACCTGGTGTTTCAACACAACCAAACACCTTGGGGAGCAACACCCCCACTCCAGCTGCCTCCCCTTGGCAGGGCATCAACAGCTTTGCTCCTGCAGCTCCTGCAAGGGGCCTGTGGTGCCCTGAACAAGATGTTCCTCAGCCAGAGGAGCCTGGTCCTGCAGGGCTGTGGCCCTGGCACAGCTCCCAGCCATGGGAAGCACGAGGAGCCTGCACTGCTGGGTGGCTCTGCCCCCAGGAAGTGTTAAAGGCCTATCCTGAGCTAAAAAACAAAGCAGTAATGGCACTTTATGTGTTACACAATGTTACAGGGATCAGGATGGCTTCCCCGAAGGAATAGGGTGGGTGGGCTAGGAGAGCTAAGGATGTTCTGTTGCATTAAAAGGGTTGGAGAGAGGCAAGTGTGGAGGAGAGGAGTGGCTGCACCTGGGGGAAGAGGCTGCCGTGCCCTGGGAGATGTGGAGACATTGGCAGAGGCTCCCCCAACACCACAGAAGTCCTTGATTTGAGCCCCTGTGCCTTGACAATGTCCCATCACCACCAGGGTGTGTGGGATATGAGCCCAGCATTCTGTAAAACTCAGCCCTGCTTCTCATGGGTACTGGGACAGCTGCGCCTCGGTGCCTCACCCTCCCGAACCACGCATCCCACAGGCAAACCCAAACTTTCTGTCAAGCTGCCAAGCATCTGCCCCCCAAACACCTTCAGGATCAATACTCCTCACAGCCCCAACCCTGCCATGCTGAGAGCTGGAAACCCTCAGCCTTTTGGAATTTGGGAGAACTGGGCATTTACACCCCTGATGGGAAAAGAAACTGGAAATGGAGCTGGGAAAGGGGCTCAGCCTGGAGAAAAGGAGGCTCAGGGGGGCCCTTCTGGCTCTGCACAACTCCCTGACAGGAGGGAACAGCCAGGGGGGTCAGGCTCGGCTCCCAGGGAACAGGGACAGGAGGAGAGGGAACGGCTGGGCCAAGGGGAGGTGTAAATAGGTGTTGGGAAATTTTTTTCATGGAAAAGGTGGCCAGACTTTGGAACAGGCTGCTCAGGGCAGTGGTGGAGTCCTCATCCATGGATGGGTTTATAAGCCATGTGGATGTGGCACTTGGGGCCAGGGGCCAGGGGTGGCCTTGGCAGAGCTGGGGGAACAATTGGGCTTGATGACCACTGAGGGCTTTTCCAACCTGAAGGATTCTCTGACTCCACCTGTTTTAGGAGAGTTTTGTCCTTGCTGAAGGGGGTGATTCAATGGCACAAACTGAGACACATCACTGCAAAGTGGAGTCTGGCCCCAGCTCAACTTGTAGCCTCAACTGCTGCAAAACAGAGCCCAGAGCAAGTCCCCCATGGGGGGGATGGACCCCAGAGGTGGGACCTCATCAAACCAAACAAAAAGGAAATTTTGGGCCCCTGGTGTCTCTGGGAGGGGACAATTCCCTGACAGGAATAGAGGTGCTGCCAGTGCTTCTTCTCATGGAGTTAGTCTGGGCTTACACCCAGCTCCTGCTCCCCTTGAGCAACTCTGGAACATTCACCTCAATAACAGGGAGCTCAAAAAAACCAAAAAGAACAGGGCTGTGTCTGGCTTTATCACCCCAGACCCCACTGGGAGTGCTCTGGTGCCGGGGATCACAGAACACCAGCTGGGAATGGAACCCTTGGGATCATTGAGGAGCAGCAGCCGTGCTCCAGCAGGACCCTCAGTGCCCACGGGGACCTTCCCACCCAATCTCTGGCAGCTCCGAGGGCTCAGAGGAGCTCGTTGCTCTGGGCAGCCTCAATTCCCTGGAAATCGGGGTTTGCAGAGCTGTCAGGACCGGGTCATGGGCTGTCCCCGGGCGCTGCTGTCCCACCCTCCGTGCAGGGGGTGCTGCCGCTGCGGTCCCCGAGCGCTGTCCCCGCTGCCGGAGGTGGCTTTGCCTCCAGCTGCCACCAGCGATCAGCGCCGGGCTCAGGTTTCTGCAGCCCCATGACTCTGCTCATTCCTGTCCCCGCCGCAGCCGCAGCCCCAACCCTGCTCCTGGCCGTGTCCCCTCTCCGTGGCGCTGGGCTGGAGCCACCGAACCTCCCCGCAGCCGATGCAGCCGCGCCGGGAGCGGGCTGGCAGCCACTGAGGGAGATGCTGGGGCAGGGCAGCACTGCCTGGGCTTACACCGCGAGGCTCAAAAGGGGGTGTTGCCCCTGGCATGGGAATTCCTCGTGGCTTTTTGGGGTCTTTTGCAGCTCTTGGTCTGCTCTGTGCCCTTTGGGGCCACCCAGAGAGGATGGGATGGCTCCAGGGAGCAGGAGCAGGACTCATCCCGTGTCCATATGGAGATTAGCCACCAGCACCTCTGGTGGCTTCCCAAATTCAGAACCAAAGCCAAGCCCAGGCTCTGTGAGGGCTCAGCCCAGCAGCCCTCTGTCCCCAGTCCCACACTAGTGCATGTGGGCACAGGGTGGGGTCCATGGCTGGGTCCCACGCTGGGACCAGCCCCTTGGCCACAGGGACAGGAGGAGCAGCCCCTGCCCCTGGCCTGGCACATTCTTAGCAGCTCCTATAAATAACCCAGATCAAACTCTTTGCACCTCCATAGGTAAATGCAGTTCAGGCCCAGTGACAGGTGCTGCCCTGGGCACAAATCACACACGAGGTCCCTCAAAGCTCCGGCCCAGCTCTCCAGACCTGAGTCCTCCAAGAGTCCCTGATTAAGGAAGATCCCTGCCCCATCATCCTTCCTGCTGGGAAATCAACCCTTTTAAATGTCTCTACAGTGCATTGTTTTATTTGCTTCTTAAACTTTGCCCACCCAGCTAAGCTGAATGACACCTTTTTGCTGTGACACAGGTGAGTTGCAGCTTTGGGACACTGCCCATGTCATCTGAACCCCCAGCTCCTGCATCAGGAACTGACAGCAGGGAACTGGGAGCAGCTCCTGGCTCAGCAGTGCCCAGGCTGCAGTTGGAGGGAAATTCAGCTCCCTCTGATATTTTTGCTGCTCTGACAGCACACAAAGGATTCAGGCTCCAAAATAACAGGACTGGTTTGGGAGCTCCCAGGGCTGCTGTGTGAGAGGTTCTGTGTAACAGGACAAAGGGTGGCAGGTCCTGTCTGAGGCTGCTGGAAAAGTCACCCTGTCCAGACATTTCATTCTACCCCAAAAATGACCTCCCATGGGCTGAGGAAGAGGAGGGGAGGACATTCTTGGCTCTGGGGGATGCAGGGGCTTGGGATCTCCCTGCACCTGCCTGACCCACACTCCAGCTTCTCCCTCCCTAAGGAATTTTTCTGGGGTATCACCTGCAAACCTGGAGTCTCCTGTGCTCTGGGGGAATCATCTGCAGCCCTGGAGTTTCCCATGGAGTCAGCCCAGAGCACTGCAGTTTCCCCTCAGCACACTCAGGGCCAGGTTAGTGAGCACAGGCACAGCTGAGGGTGTGCCAAGGGTGGATGCTGCTCCTGGGACATCCCAGCCCTAGGGACATCGGGAACAGCCCTGACCATTCAAAGGCAGCTCAAGGAGCTGCCCTGACCTAGGAGGAGTTCTGAACTATAGGAGGAGTTCCCCTGTGAACCTGCCCTGCAAGGTTCATCCTCTTGGGACACTCTGGAAAAAACCCCACAGAGACCAACTGGGACGCGAGTCCAAGAGAGAGAAAACACCCGGAACGGCGCCGAGCAGGTGTAAATCAGCTTCACTCAGCAGGAACAGCAGAGCCAGCCCGGGGCCCTGCAGCAGGGATTAGTGTGGGACAAGGGACTCGTGTGACCAGGGCAGTGAGGGGACAGGCAGTGCCAAGCGGGAGGGGGCTGGCCTCGCTCTGGAGCTGTGTTAGCACCCAGCACTCAGGAAACCAGAGCCACATCCCCGCCCAAACCAGCCCTGCACAATCCTGCAGCATCCCCTCCGTCCCCTCCAGAACCTCCCGGTGGCGCCACTTCCACCCCAACAGCTCCCGGGGCTCATGCCCGCAGGAAAACCCCTCCCTCCGCATCCCGATCCTCCCCAGCAGGGAGGGCAGCCGGGTGGGGCAGGGAGGGGCAGCAGGGCCCAGCTGGTCCAGCAGAGTTTGGGGCTGAGTCACAGCTCAGCCCTGGGAGCTCGGGGATGTCCCCAGCGCTGACAGAGACACCATCCCTCCTCCCCTGCAAATGCCTGCTCCTCCAAGAGCAGCTTTGCCTCTCTGTCCTGGGCTGCATTCCCTGGGCAGCAGGGAAAGGGAGGGTGGGGATTCTGCATCCATGCCCGACATCAGAGGGATGTGGAATGAGTCCAGGGGAGGTCACGGAGCTGCTCTGGAGCCAGGCTGGGAGAGCTGGGATGTTCACCTGGAAAGGAGAAGCTCCAGGGAGAGCTCAGAGCCTTTCCAGGGCCCAAAGGGGCTCCAGGAGAGCTGGAGAGGGACTGGGGACAAGGCATGGAGGGACAGACACAGGGAATGGCTCCCACTGCCAGAGGGCAGGGCTGGATGGGAGATTGGGCAGGAATTGTTCCCTGGGAGGGTGGGCAG